>JAPYZE010000339.1:0-44457 GCA_030522805.1 Leptomastidea abnormis
ATATATATGTATGTATATATATATATATATATATATATATATATATATATATATCTGTCCTTCTCCATCTCTCTCTTTCTCTGTATTTCTCTCGTCCTGTTACTGCACATAGAGTATATAGGTACCCAACGAAATCACAGCTTGAGTGTACGCCTTTTGCCGAGCAGTCGAGTTATACTGCGCACTGCGGCTATACCAAATATTTGTGATGGGCGTAACAGAGGCTATGCTTCGTACGAGTGATTTTAACTCGAGTTTGTTTAGATTGTATAAAAATACTAAAAAAAAATTGATTTATTTACTATTCAAAATCGTAGCATAATCCTTTTATGTGATAAAAAGTTGAAAAAAAATTTTTCAACGTTATTGTAAATAAAAATAATGATATCTAGTTTGTGAATAATTGTTATTTTAGAGATTAGAAAAAATATTAGGTATTATTTGACGTAATCTATCTTCGAGTTATTAAAGCTAACAAGAACTATTGTAAAAGGTATACTCAATTTAAATTAGAACTCGAGCATATATGCAGAAACGGCTAGAAAACAATAATATTATCTCATCAACATATGATGCAAATTGTGTATGTATCATAGTTGAAATTTACTTTCATGTTCAACTAAAATATAGTAGCGCATATACGAGATTACAATAATGTCAATGCGCAGTCATAAAATGAAGCAGCATCAATTAAACAAGATCATTTGTAATTATGATTTTCTATTTATTCGATTATATATTCAAAGTAATCGAATATCAATAAATAACTAAACATCATCCAACAATATCATTGCTTTGCACCTTTGAAATGTAACTTCATTAGCAGCATAAGCAATATTCTTATGATTAATAATTCAAAAGTAACAATACTAACAGTCATAAATGAAACAGTTTTTTTATTATGTATCTTCGATGAATTCAAGAATTACCATTTGCAACTTTAAATATTTGCTTAGAAAATAAGTGGTATCTAAAATAATAATTTTCCATTTAATTTAGCAATGTAACATTTTACATGATAAGCCAAAACTATTTATCAAGTAGCCAATGTCTATCCATTTTTATTCGTACAATTGATTAAATCATTTCAGCATCGCACGAGGGAAAATATTATTCATAGAACCTTTTTTGGCTGAAGGGCCATTGTACAGCCACGTCTTTAACGCTATTTATCCGCTCGGAGCTTAAAAAACTCGCGGCTCTCACGATGTTGTTAAATTTTCAGAATTGATCTTTTCTGGCTCGTGTGCGGTCGGTTCGCTTCTTAGCGAGAGTGAGAAAGCTCATGATTTTGAAGATTATACGCGGATATTATTCGCTCGTGCGACTTTATCCCCTTCTCTTTATTTTTCTTTCTTTCGCGTGTTTAACATAATAGAGGAAAATTTGTGATGATAATAGTGAGATGAAAAGATGGAAAAAGAGAAAAATAAAGAAAGATCGTGAGCAGGGAGATGAAACGGCTGATCCGATTTAATGTCGCTATTATGTTAATTATTTCGTTGCACATAAGTGTAATATGCGAAACGAGCTCGGCATATAGCGCCACGCGACATTAAAGTTGTATTTATGATCGGCAGTTACAGACCGGCTAATATTATTTATTATCCCGATTAGGTGAATAATACTAATTTTACAGTTGTATTATGCGGCCAGCTGTCGATATATAAAAGTTTCATTAGACTGTTTGGATAATCTATTGGTTGGCAAGGCTGATATATATTTATATCTGTTTGTATGTTAAATTACTTGCTGCGTGGCTGGTTAGCTAGCTAGCTAGCTTTGCCTGTGTTTGTCAAATTTTCACGTTTATTTATGTGTGGATGTTAGCGGATTTATGTGAACAAATTTTTGTACTATTTACATTTGCGTTACAAATTTAGTGTACCTATGTATGTATGTATGTTATACATATATATGGTAAAATTAAGTCTAACGAATTTTTATTAAAATAGTTTTATACGTTATAACGTTATTTTGTAAATATTTACAAATTCATGAATTTTGATTTGTTTAAATAGTATGATTTATAAATTTAGTTCAAACTCATGTAACGTTTGAATTATAAAGTTAATAATTAATTTGAAAGCTGCTGGTTAATATTGTAAGCGAGTGTGAAAAAGTCGAAAAAAACTTTCACTGTTATGATAATGAGATATTACAGATGCCACAAGTCTATTATTAGTGGCAAGTTTATGGTTCAAGTTTAATTATCTTTTCACTGCTCCAGTATAATTTTATCCAGAGCTAATCCAAAGCAAACAAATCGAAAACCAACAAAAACTAGAAAAAGTTGAAAATATATAAAAAAAAAAGATGTAGAAATTGTTCGAAAATTCCTGGTATCTATAAGAGAAATATGAAAAGAGCAAAAATAGAAAAAAAAAGGTCTTGGAGCAGGATTAAATTTTTTGTCGTCGTCGTCCGCAGCGATCTGCGAAATCGCCACTCCGGTATAGCCACTCTCCAGGTCAAATTGAATTTTCCCGCTACGACTTAAAAAGTCATCGCGCGAAATAGCCACGGACCGTCCGAGAGAAGTCGTAAGTAGGTATATATATATATATATATATATATACATATACCTATATATACACATATCTGAAGCTAAAGCTTGCGCGCATCTTCGCACCTGGAGTCTCATTCGAGAATTTGATGGTCGATTCGCAGAGCCGGGGTAGGAGGGGCTCTAAACTCCAGCAGCTTGTAAAAATGGGAAGTGAGCCAAGCAGGCTTGATAAATTTTGCATCGGCCGACCGTAAAGCATAGCACGGATTCCATTACCTAGAAAGAGAGAGAGAGGGGTTAGGGGGCGGGGGGGACCAGCAGCATACACAGGGAGAGGGTGACCGTTTTCCGGCGAGTGAGCGATATTGCCTTCGAGATTATTTACGGCTGCGCGTGAAGCAATATCGTGTCATGGAGCTTTCTCTCTTTCTCTCTGATGCCTGTGAAGCTCTCATGCACAGTAGAATTTTTTTTTTAAATTTGATTGAAAATACAGTGATAGTGTGTCAATTTCACTAAAAAAATTCCATTAATTAATACAACTTTCTTTTAATTTGTATCCCAATTTTTATGTAACCTTTGTAGAATTATTTATTCTCATTTTATTCTCACCGGTTGACCTTTTCACTCTTCTATTCCTCCAACCCTTACTTTTACTCTTCTAGCCTACCATTATTCTCTTCCCAAACTCACTATTCCATCCTTCGAAATGTATTCGATGGGATTTTAGGGATGGCAACGATGTCAACCAAGTTTATGTGTATTTTTTTAGTAGCACGCACATTCATATTCTACATCAAATCGCTGACTTCGTTTTTTTTTTTTTTTTCAAAAAAAATGTAAAAAAAGAAAAAACCCATCAAAGTTATCTATCATTTTTATTTTCTCTTTTACACTTTTGAAAAAGTATAAGCAATCGATCGCGTGAAAAACAAAACATACATACACATATACCGTCACAAAATTGACAGACAAACAAACGTCAAACCATACACAGAGTTGTTGCAAAAAAAGCACCAGATTAAAAAAAGGAAAAAAAGATCTGAGAATAAAGCCAAATCTAACCAAGCGAGAATTCAATTCAATTTTACTGCAGCTCTCGTACTGTTCGCGTTGGGGAATGAGTATACATACAGTCAAAGATCTCCCTCTGCGCTACCTACTACCAATGGAAACGTACGATATAAGACGAGAAGTAAGGAAAGGGGTAGAGGGGGAGGGAGAATGAAGCAGAGTGGACTAATAAAAGGGAATCTAGAGAGGTAAGAAAAAGGGAGCAGTAGGTAGCTGAAAGTAAAGATATCGGAATCCTCCTGGGCTGGGATATCGAGTCCTGATTGGACTTCGTAAATGAACTCTAACGAGCTGACCTTTCTTTGCTCTCCCTATATATCTGTGACATGCGGCTGTTTTCTTTCTCTTGAAGCCTCCCACAGTAACGTAAGTAAAGGCTCTTTTCCCAGTCGCGACCTCTCACGTATCACTTAAGCTTCCAACGATGTCATCTCTCTCTCTCTCTCTCTCTCTCTCTCTCTCTTTCTCAAATACTCTAATATAGCTGTATATAGGTATATATGACTTAGCCCAATATCCTTGGGATTGCAATGTGTACATATACACGGAAGCTAACGGAGATTGCCTGCTACCAAGTACATACACACATACACAGGCGTACTAGATCCTCGTGTATACAGTAGAGAGCATATAAATCTTGCTGTCCGTTGATTTTCCCATTCCCGTCCAGACCCAACCTGTCCACTGCATGATTTGTACATTTTATCTAATTACTTAAATTAGCTAATTTAAAATTTCCCGTAATTTTTTTTTTCTTTTTTTTTTTTTAATTGTGTTCCTCGCGAGGTACGACGAAACTTTCGAGTGCGGTAAAAAAAAAACAAAAAAAAAAGAAGAATGATAGAGGTGAGGGAAAAAGAAGGAGGTGAGCAAGAGGTTAAAGTGGTGTAACGAGGAGAAGCGGCTAAGCGGATAAAAAAGTAAGAGAGATACGTTGGGAAGCAGTTTGTCGTGTGAAAGCAAATAAACTCACCTTCGCGCGCGCCCGTTCCTTTCTTTTTTTCTTTTTACTTTTTTATTTATTTATTTTATTATTGTTTTTTTTTCTTCATTACCAACGTTAATGTGTGCTTCGTAATTAACAGCAATTAAGCACAAATGATGGATTTATCGAAGCTTAAAAATCACAACAAAATTCACGGTTCATAAGGTTTTTGAAATTATTTTTTATCACTATAAGAAAAAAATGTAATAAGCTAGTGCGATATAAAATCGAGATCTTTTTAAATTGGAAAAAAAAATGAAAAAGAAAAAAAATAGATAAATAAATAAAATACCAATAAAGTATAAGAGAATTGAAAAGCTCTTTTTCACGGTATTCTTGTAAATCAAAGTCGAGCATCACGTCAAAACGATAAGTTTAATAAAAATTTATGAAGAAAACGCGCTAGCACAAGCTCTCGCGCGCGCACACACTTTTTTTCTATACTGATAAGATTCGGCACAAGTGGCGTGGTAAAGAAGAAAAGAAGAGATAAAAAAAGAAGAAGAAGAAAGAAAGAAAGAAAGAAAGAAAAAAAAAAGAATTAAATAGGACGAAGGAAAGAGGAAGATGGAAGCCACGAGAATAGGTCGCTCAGGAGATGGTGGATAGGAGGGGGAGGCGGTGAGATTTGGAAGGTTGCCAGGCTCAATTTTGAGCGGCGTTCGACCGCGCGCGCGTGCACTGCCCTTCAAGTCAGCGACCCTCTCTCTCTCTCCCAAGTCATCGTGCGGCATCATCTTCTCTTTTTTTTTTCTCTCTTTCTCTCTCGTACGCTTTTTTTTTCTCTTGCTTTTTCTTCGCTGTTATTGAAGCAGCTGGAAAACCTTGTTAAGCGACTTGTTTCGTCGAGCTACGTTGTTCATATCGAGGACTTTACGACGGAAAAGCTTAGCCTGGACTATACAATATCTAAGTGCTAGCGTTTACCTAACCACCCCTCCCCTCCTTCCCACCCCCCTTTCCTACATTTTCTACTTGATCCCCTTAACTTTATTTAGCTCTGCCTCGGAGTGTTTTTCTCTCGTACTTGGTAAATATTGACTTTTTAATTTAATTAATTAAAGCATTAGGAAATCTCTTGAGAGTCCTATGACAGTATGACGGTGCATGATTTCTATTGACTTTCGTGTAATAATGCCTATACTACATAAATCTGGTTAAACATTTTATTTGAATTTTATTTTTGTTTGTTTTTGCTTTCTTTAATTGTCATCAAATTGAAATTCGTTTTTTTAAGCTTTTGATCATTTACTGGTATTATTAAGACACTATATTTCTGATTTTAATCTGATTTGCTTTGGTGTCAAGGATGACTGATGCAGAGAATATCACAGCCCTGGTTTAATTGATTGAACAAGTTTCCTCGTATATTAATCACTGATGCTCAGATCATTTATTGAAGACAATTATTATCATAATTTTTATAAATGTAGCTGAGAAATTTTTAATGGAATAAAACGTAATTACCTTTAATTAAACTTGCACTTGCTTTGTAAATAATAATTATTAAATGTAACATTTTAATTTATTAACAAAAAAAAAAATTCAATGTAAAATTATTATAACGAAGAAAAATATTGTTTGAAATAAACTTACATTACTTTATAAAAAATTAAATCTACTTATACGCGAAATCCTTGGGAGGGAAGAAAAAAAAAAGAACGGAAACTATACAGTCATTATTAGAATATCGCGGTTTAGCTATAAATGTGCACACATATAGATATTTTAAAAAGCAAAATTTTAGTTAGCTATAGAAACAAGGAAAGAACGTGCAGCTAACGTGCTTTCGTGCCTGCGGGGGGTAATATCGCAAAGCCATATCGCTCGATACCTCCAACGTAGTTGAACCTATACCCACATAATAGTTCTCTATATATGAACATAGGTGAACACCAGCATAATATATATAATACACGTGTATAATTTTCGCAGAGGCATATTTTGAGAAAATCACGTCTCTTGACGTTCATTGATCGATAATAGAACGAGAGAGCGCACGCGCGTGTAAGTAATAAGAAAAAAAGTAGTAATAAATGGACGAGGGGTGTTAAAAAAAGCAACAAAAGAAAACAGGTTATGAAGTGAAGAGCGGAACAAACTCAAAGTGGATAGGTATGCTGCGCAAAATTTAAAGGTTCGGAGTCGACAAGTGAATTTGAGATTGACGAGGTATACACACACACATATATATACACACACACGCACACACGTATGCATAACTATAGGCGTCAATGGCAGCGGGTAATATCAAAGGAGAATAGGCTGACCGAAATGGGCTCTTATATATTCTCCCTTATATGCATGTATATATAAATATAGGTGGGTAGGTTTTTCAAAGCAGCGAGGCGCGAAAAGGGCGTGCAGCTTAACAAGCGCGAACTTTGTAGGGCCTGAAAAATGGGGTAAAAAGAAGGGAGAGGCTATCTTAGGTGCGCACTCGGCTCTTGCAGTCTTATTGCACTTCCCTTCTTTGCAGTACTCTCTCTCTCTCTCTCTCTCTCTCTCTCTCTCTCTCTCTCTCTTCTCTTGCAATTATCGAAAATTGCCAGTTGTTTGCGCTGTGGAATATGAGCAGGCAGGGAGTGGGGGGCTAAGCGGCGCCGGCAATTATACATACATATGCGTGTGTGTATATGTGCCACAGCTCAACGTGATTTATGGTAGAGTATGAATGAGTTGCAAGAAAGAATTCTTCTTTTTTTCTTTCTCTTTCTCTCTCTCCTCCTTACTTTCAGATCGTGTACATTGCTTAAATGCTTTTTTTTGCCTCAATTGCCGGCAATGAACGAGATTTTTTGTACAGCTTACAAACTGTGGGAGTAGAGTAATATAGGCGCAGTGACAGAACATTGCTGTTTTGAGACAACTGCACGAGACTCGATGATTATTATTGTGTCAGCAGTGACATAAATATAATAAGTGCTAGGCATTTTTCTTTGTATTTAGCGTTAAGTGATTTCTGCGAAATAAAGCTCTTGGTTATATGTATATACTGTCTCATCCGCTCTCGTATTATGAATTCGCTTACGTATTCGTTCTAGTTCTTACCCTGCTACTGATACCTATATATGTTACGCGATTACAAGTAAAGATGTATTTACTACGAATTACTTATGCAGCTGTATTTTAAAATAGAAAAAAATAATACATGGTATAAGGATGAAAGGGAGGAAAAAAGAGAGAGGGTATAAATGTTGACTTAGCATTCATTGAAAAGTATATTGGTTCTGTATATATATTCATTGGAAGAGCTACAAGGCGCGGTTTTCTATTTATTTGCGGAAAATTCGATTCCAGCTGCTTTTATGAAAAGCGGGGGAAAGGGAGATGGGTGTGTGTGTGTGTGTGTGTATAGGTCAGCAGCAGCAGGCCATTTGCATATCTGAGGAATATCTTTTCGTGTTTTTAATTCAAACATCATGTAAATAACGTTGTTTGTATACCTTTTTGCCCGAGATGATATAATGATTCTATTTGTATGCGTATAAATTATTGGGTTAAAAAAAAAAAAGAAAAGTAAAAAAAAAAGAAGAGAAAATTCAGTAATCTATAATTTATTGGGCCACGTTGTCTATGATATGTTTAGTGTTGAAAAAAAAAAAAAAAATTCATAGAAAGTATGAAAAAAATTGAAATGTATAATTTGTGATTAAAAAAAAAAATCTTTTTTTTCTTATAGTAAATATAATTTATGTACAAAATATTTTAAACCCCTATCTCACTGTCAGTGTTGCATTAACTAAATATTAATCTACACTAATGGAAGTATATACATCAATTACTCATAAAAAACTTCGACTAATCGTCCACAAAATAAAAAACATAAAGTAACAAGAACATATATTTTAATAATTTTTCTCAGTTTTATCATCCAAAATACTCGAACTTTTCCATAAATTATGTATATACTACTGCAAACTAATAAGCAAATATAAGCATATCCAGAGAATGAGAGAGAGAGAGAGAGAAAGAGAGAAAAGGGACTCTTGGTATCTTACTCGCCCCACTATTCTCAGCAGCCACAACGCAGGAGCAGCAGCAGCAACAAGACACAACCAAGAAGCTCGCAGAGAACTCGGTCTCAAGATGATAAATTACCCTCCGGCCTTTAATTCTCTACGGTGAACTCAGGAAAGGAAGGAGAGAGTAAGGAAATTCATTTATTTAACAAACATAATCAAGCCGCAAGCACACACACATGCACAACGTTCATACAACGAAGAATATAGTATAGAGAAAGGCGTACAAAAGAAAAGCAGAATACCCAGGCATAGTATGTGGTCCCTGCAAAATTGATATCCGCTCGGGTTCTATATACATATAATATATACACGAAAGCGTCGGATATATTAATTAGTATCGATCGGGAACACGGCCTACTACTACTACCATCAACACCGCAGAGTATCTGACGCTCAACTCCATTTACGCGAGCTTTTGTGCTTACCTGCTCTCTCTCTCTCTCTCTCTCTTGCGCGCGCGCGTGGATCAAAAGGATTTGAATCATTAACGAGTCCAGCGTATATCCATTATAATTAAGCTCGTGCTTTTAAATGATATATTAAACGAAAATAATCGCATCATGAGACACTACTATGTATACATGTATATACAGCAGCAACCAAACGCAGGTCGAATTTACGCAGGTAAGAGACACGCGATACACATCGAGTTAGCGATTAAAGGTTGATCGGAAAAAAGATTCATTATTAAGGGTCTGGCAAGGGTCTTCCCTTTTTTTCGTATATATATTGCTACTCCCACTTGTATATATACAGACGTCGCTGCTGATCACGTGTAAGTAGCTTTGTTGTATAGATATATATAGCTATGTAGAGTCACGATACAATAGAAGGGTGTATAGTATAGGCATCGGACGGTAAAAAGTCAATCCGCAATAAAAACTACCTCGCAGTAAAATACAACTTCGTATGAACCCTCCTGAGAAAAAAAAGGAGTAAAGCGAGACGATAAATATATATATATATGTGTATGTATTGAAGGTCCTCTTTTCCCTTCAGGACGGATGTCTTTGGAGTCTATACGCTTAAATATATCTGTATCGATTGAAAGACTCTTGGGACTTGGTTTGCACGACTTCTTTTTTTTCTTTTTAAGCCAATTCTCGTGACTTTTTTGTGACCGAGTGATGGACCGGTCTACTATACCTGAGTTTGGAAAATTAACTGGATAGTTTTTATTTCTGTTTGACGTTATAACGCTTGATTAATGTTTGGCGTTTTAAAGTGAGATTAAATTGTAGATGTTTTTTTCCTTTTTTTAACGACAAGTTTGTGATTTGTGAGGTGATAGGAAAAATGCATTTTTATAGATTTTAAGGTAAAAAATGTATTAATATCTTGATTTTAAAATAAAACGAGTTATTTCCGTTTTTTGTATATTACAGCGTATGAATAAAACTTTAATATGCCAAGCTTAATTCGTAACAAAGCAATAATAACCAATCGACTTCTTTATTATTCCACATATTATTTTTTTTACATTACCAATAATATAAAAATAAAATAAAACGGTATATCTTCTATAGACTCCTATATTTTTAACTAATTTTACAAGCATTCTCCAAATGTAGCTCTTACATTTCGATTATCGCAGCTCTCTTTCTTTCTCTCTCTCTCTCTCTCTTTCTCTCTATATCCCTCTCATCCCTGTTAAAAACTTTCCTTCTCCTCTTTCTGTTCCCCATTCCCAGCTATAAAAACCATCCAATTCAATCGTACAACCGACAATAAACTCATTTGCGCGTTTTAATTAACTTAATCAAACTTGGCCATCCTGTATATATATACCCGCACCTCTATATACCAAACAGTATAATAGCAGTAACAGCAGCAGCAGCAGGAGCAAACCAGCAAAACTTGCGTTTTACTTTGATAACACGAGTTTATCACGCAGCAGTTGCTTGTGTTTGTAAGCAGTAGCAGCAGCAGCAAGAGCGTAGGACAAAAATAATCTTCGAGAGCTTTGACTATTATTTCCCAGCTTACATTATACAATGCAGGTACTAATGGCGTAAGTTCTTGGTAAAGAAGATTGAGGAGCGAAATGGAAGGGATGGGAGGGTAAGAGGTTGGAAGGAAAAGGAGTGGTTGCGGGAAGAAGGGGGAGGGGGACACGTTTGGCGCGTAAGCTACTTTAGCAACTCTAAACAAACTATTAAAGCGGCCCATTGATACTATGGCGTTGCTGCTGCTGCTGCTACTGCTACTTCTATATATTGGGAGCTAACTTTAATTGAATTCACCATTCGCGCGACCTTCGCTCACACTTAACACCCGTTTCCCTTCACTCTCTCGCGAGCGCGCGGGCGCGTGCAAAGATTATTATATGCAAGAGGAAGCTAGGTGTACACCAAAGAGCTGCCACTACTACTTATATGCTGCAATGGATACAAAATTAACGAATCGCGATTCGTGGACGCGTCCACTACATAGGTAGATATCCTCATCATCATCATCATCATCATCATCATCATCAGGTTATATAACTCAGAAGTAAAAACTGTTGTGCATTGATTCATAAGTATATAAGTATAAAGGTATATATAAACATGAGTTTCGTATATTGAATCAGCATTTCACTGCGCATCAAGTGCAGCTATAAGCTATACACACATACGTGACATCGTCAGGACGCTCGTGCGCCTGCTTTACCTCCCTTTCTTTCTCTCTCATATAGTCACTCGCTCGTTCTCTATTCGCTATATACATATACCATGATGCAATTTACGGGGTGCGCTCTCGCACTCTTCGTTAATTAAGCGTTCACCCTCCTCTATGTATATATATTGAGTGAGAGAGCTTTTGCTTTAGAAGGAAGAGGTAAGAGGACAAGGAGGTTCAAGGGGTGAAAGGTTAAAAGCGACATGTTATGCGCATACAAGAGAGAGAAAGAGAGAGAGAGAGAGAGAGAGAGAGAGAGGAAGAGAAAGCTATGTAGTATATAATACGCGCTAACGGGTATAGCTAAGCGAAACTTACGACGTCGTGTGGTCCTCTATTTCATCCGAGCAAGGTATATAGTACGCTCTCTCTTCCTTTCTCTGCAGAGAGACAGATCATTACAGGACCCTAATAACGACTAAGGTCCAGCTTTATTTAGCTTAGATGAGTACTTTTACATCTAATAAGAGATGCAGTGTACAACCAAATTTGTATGTAGTAAAGACAATGATATATTTTTTGCTCTTTTTTCTGATGTTTAACTTCTTAGGCCTTTCTTCATTGACTTAATTGGATGTGTGAAGAGCTAACACGCTGGTAACGGTCTATCCTTTTTACGAATTTCATTTCGAAGCTGTTCGAGACTGCCAATCGACATCAAGAATCGATTCGAGAAGACATACCTACGAGAAGTTGTGAAAAAAACGAGAAGAGGGATATTATTGCGAGTGAAAAGTAAAAAAAAAAGAATTCGTTTGCTCAAGATATCCAACATATATACCTATACCTATATTATATACCACACTTATTTATATATAGCACACCTTGATTATTATTATTGTTATCCTCCCTGGGAAACGCGCGCGGGACTTTTGATCCAAGCCCAAGTTGGAATTTTAATAAAAATGTCAGCACGTCAAACAGGCTCAGTAACGGAGAGATGAAAAAGTAGGGATAGGGGGAGGGGGGAAGAGTAGGTTTTATACAGAGCTTTAAAAAACCGATTAACTCTCTCTCTCTTTCTCTCTCACCTCAAGCTACTCCTTTTTTTTCTTTCTTTCCTTTTTATGAGGCCTTTAGTAGATTATTTGGTATATTCAAAGCGCACACGAGAACTGAATTCGATGAAACACGGCCCTGCGGGCCATATTTTCTATACATAGCTCCACAAGGATGTATCCTATTATATACGCAACAACAGAATACATGCGTTACAATTTATCTATCTATATATGTATACATATATAAAATTGTGTATCGTGTATACCGTGTGTGGTATATAGTAAGCAGCAAGTATCTACATATGGGCCAGATATAGCTTTTTATTTCTCTCTTACAACTGTAAAAAGAAGAGTGCACAGTAATACATGCACATACAGACACACACAGTCCTCCTTTAAAAAAGAAAGAGAGGGAGAGAGAAAAAGCTCGTAAAAATCTAAAGAGCATCCAGGCACTTGAGCATTCACCGATTTAACGATTCACTGGGAGACATCTTGATGCGCGCGTAGAGAAAAAAAAGAGAGAATAAGAGAGAGAGAGAGAGAGAGTAAGAAAGAGAAAAAGAACGTCCGGAACTCTTGAAACGATTTGCTCTGCAGGAGGGAATGGAAAATGGGCAGAAGGGGGTAGAGAGAGAGAAGAAGGTGGCTGGGTATAGTTAGGTGGGTAGGTCGGGAGAAAGAAAAAGAGCTTGGGCATCAGTCACTCGAGTCCCATCGGGCGGCCCTTTATCTCAACCTTTTTCTTTTTCTTTCTTTTCTTTTCTTTTTTTTTACCAGAGGGGTTTGGCTTGGACTTACTATATCCCCCTCTCTCTCTCTCTCTCTCTCTCTCTTCTCTTTCTCTCTCTCTCTCTCTTTCTTTTTCCCACTGTGACGGCGATTCGTCAGGCGGTATATATACATATAGATACTTACTCGCAAGAGAAAGGACACAGTTGCTCGACGTCATCTCGAAAGAAAGAGAGATAGACATGATCGCATACGCCCGCAGGGAGTCTCTCTCTCTCCTTCCCTCTCGTACCCATTAGACGCGATGACTGTCCGACAGCTCCCGACGCAATACTCGCGGGGAATCTTAATGACAGATGAGAGGGGGGGGGAGGAGGAGGAAGGATATCAACTTGGGTGATGTATTTTTTGCGTAGCCTGTGTACTTATGGCACGATGACATAAGCTGAAGGACTCTAATGCGCGGCATATGTGTGTATACGCGAATAAGCGATGGCGGGCCAACAAGTATTATTGGTCTCATTAGATCAACGATGAGTCGGGGAAGAGGTGAATGGGGGAAGAGGGGGAGGGGGAACTAATTAGCGTTTGGATTAACAGGTCAGCCTACTGCTTGCCGACGGCCATTATTGCAAGCCGATGATGCATATGCGCGGGTGCGCGCGTGAGAGAGAGTGAGAGAGAGAGAGAGAGCGTAGGTTATACGGACGGGCGAGCTGCTGATACCTAGCCGTCTCCTATATATGCGTGTATGTATACTGGTACCTACAAATATGCTGAGAGAGATAGCTTCTCTCCCAATGCTGTACTCTCGCTAATATATACATACATACATACATACATACATATATGTATAGTGGCTGATAAATGCGACGGAAATTGGCGCGACGCGCTTCCGTGAAAGAAATTGGGAGCGAAGTTGATTTGTTGCTTGATGATCCGTTAGACGACGTTATGTAGCTTGCTGCCTACCTATAGCTTTTAGACACGTGTGTCAACTGCAATATAACATGTGTGTATGTGTGTGTGTGTGTCTGCGTTTGTTCGTTTTAGCCTCGCTTGGATGAACAATATTGCAATTTGAGCCGTTTCGATTAATTTGTTTAAGCGAGCGGCCGAGTGATTTTGTATAGCTTCTCTGTCATTTATTGAGAATTTCAATGTTTATTGATGGATGGATGGATGGATGGACGAATCGATGTATATATATATTTGTGTAAATTTTATTATATATATTTGAATTTATGAATGAAATTTGATGTGTTATGCCCGATTCGTATGTCAGTAAAGTATGATTTTTTATTGAAATTTTATTTTTATTATACATTTCTTTTAGCAGGTGAGAAAGATTTATGGATCGTTTAATAATTCGATTTTTATTAGTTATTAAAAAAAAAATTATGATATACGTTTAATTTTTAACATTTCCCTATGATATTTGTTTCTGTTAAATTTTGGACAGTAATAAATGAAAAATTATTAAATTTATAATTGATTAATGTTGACGTTATTTTTTTTTTCTTTTATGGAAAAATTATTGAAAAGAAATAATAAAACAATTTCAAGCACTGTAATGAATTACGTTTAATAAAATGATGAATTATTAATATTTAATTTTCATTTTTGATTTTTTTTTTTTTTGTAAATGCGAAATAAATAATTTAAACAAAAAATTTGTGTATCAAATGACGATGAAAAAATCGGTAATAAAATTACAGTCTTGTTTTAAACAGTTCCTCAGATTTGTCTTATGCTTATACTTTTCAATGAGATACTGAGAACCAAAAAAATAAAAATTTATGTTTCAAGAATTCAATGGAGCTCCTGTGTCTTTATTTGTCGTTATTGAAACCAGACAGTTTTTACAATTTCAAAAGAACCCTGCCTCTCAAATCAAAAATAAAAAAAAAAATTTTTTTAGTAAAAACTTTTCGGGAGGTCAAGAGGTTAATTATGTCAATGATTCGAGTGCATTCGCAGACTACCTATTTATTGCAATTTCACAAGTCCTCGAATTTTCTCATTCACAGAATAACGATCATAAAGTTGAAATGAGTATTTTTTCCAGCCAAAAATAAAAACTTTGAAAAACAATTTTTTTTTAAATTTATACCGACAAACCTCTTTCAATATACTCACACAAAATTTTCTCCACCAAATAATTAACAAAAAAAAGAAAAAAAAAATGAAGAGAAAAAAAAATTTAAGCATTTCACACAAACTGTATGTATATATACAGATAAACTTGAGTTAAACAGGCTTCTTTCAAAAGCCAATATAGAGAGCCGTTTGTGAACCCTAATTTCACCGTCAATTCTCAAGTTCCAGCCGCCAGTGACTTGGAATAATTCGCAAGTGCGCGTAAAGAGAGAGAGAGAGAGAGAGAGAGAGAGAGAGAGAGAGAGAGTTGGTATATATACCAGTAGCAGCCTCCTCCTTACAGCAACATCGGAGTAGTAGCAGCAGCAGCAGCCACGTTTGCATTGACGAAACTAAGCGTTAATTAAACAGCCTCGTACATTGGTATATGTATGGTAGAGCTGCTCTTGTGCGGTTTTATCGAACGTCGCCGTATAGTCATCGTAGAAGTCGTATTTGGCGGGAGCGGGGCGTTTCCAATTAGAGCTTGCGGCTGTGCTCGCGGATAAACAGGTGCGCGTTTCTCTCTCTCTCTCTCTCTCTCTCTCTACCTCATTCTCTCTCTCTCTCTCTATTTCTCTTGGTATTGGCATTAATACACGCGTGTGTAAGCAACAGCAGCAGCCAGTGATTTCAAATAAAAGAAAACGAATGAAGCGTCGAGTGCCTATATACCGCCGCTGCTGTTGTTGTAGCTATGTCGAGTGTGAAGGATAGCACGTCTGACGACATACACATAATATGTATATGTATATGTGCAATCGATATAGGCATACACAGAAAGCTTGAGATGAAAAAGAGACGGCGAGAAGGGAGGGGGGAGGGAGGGAAGAACGAGATCACGTGGAATTATCGATAACCACTTGACGACAACGTGGCTTGTTTGTGCAGGGGCTTACTGTGTAGCGCGCGAGTTGAGTTTTCGATTGATGTTTGAAGAAATGTGAGCGATGCTTTGGAACGGAAATGATGGTTATCGAGTGATGCACTGATTAAGACTGTCAGTGAGTTATGTGTATATAAGAGTGCTTGCGCTAGTATAAATATGAGTGTGTGTGTGTGTGTGTGTGTGTGTGTGTTTGTGTTTGTGTCGTGACGTTGAAATCACCGATCGATCACTAAAGCATCGTAATGCTTTGGCATTATAGGTATATATATATATATATCTTACCGATACTTAGATTAATCACTCTATTGGTTGTAATCTGAAATCATTTGTGATTTGAATCGATTTAATTGCGGAAGCTTCAAGTAAGTTTATAGAGCATCAACGTCAATGTTACAATTACGGTAGCATACACATACATACACACACACACACACACACGCGCACGCGCACGTAATTATTGTGCTCAATTTACAGCTACATCTAGTAATTTCGCAAGCTGTTAAACAAAAGGAAGTTCAAGCTTTTCTTCGTCTAGTACAATTAAAATTGCCATTTAATCAGATATGCATTTTCAACAGGACGATGATTTATTTGTCTTGGTTGAGATTGTCCTAGATATATATTATAGGTACCATATACAACATACTAATACAAGTTTGTATGTATATTTACCAGATTCCCTGGAGAGGAGTAGCGAATAATCCAGTGGAGTGCATTACTTCGTCACCCTTTCATTGCTCTTCTTTCTCTCCCCCATCCTATAATAATATACCATTCCTCCCTCTTTTTTCTTTGTTGGCAATAGCAACAGTATCAGAAGAGAGTATATATGTACAGATATATATGTATATAGCAAAAGGACGATTCAGCTTTTCGCGTGCGATTTTTGCCGGGTTTAACGGATAATGCCCGCATGCATATGCGAATGCCAATCAGCGTAGCTGCACAGCTGAGCCGAATGAAAGCGGCTTGAAACTAACGGAATGAGAAACAAAGGGCAAAATGAGCAGAGAGAGAAAGGGAGAGAGAGAGAAAGACTATACACCTATATGCCGATGTTCTGTACGCGAAGCTCCAGGGGGTTTAGAGAAAGAGGTAGAATTGGTGGAAGGGGGGAGAGAGGGTGCGGAGGAAAACAAGGCGCGCGCGAGAGAGAGAGAGAGAGAGAGAGAACTGTAGGATAATGCTTGGGCGCCAATGAAAACAGCTGCTCTCTACGGCTCTCTGGATTGTTGTTGGTGCATGTATATATTTTCGTTTTGCTTTTATTTTAGAGAGGCCTGCTGCTGGGGTGAGAAAGAGAGAGAGAAAGGGAAGGAGAGTACTCGCTCTTTCAACACACGTGCTCACGCTGCATTTTTTTTTTACTCTACGTTTTACAATAACTTGCTGGTTTTATTGCTCCATTTCTCTCTTACGCTCTCTCTCTCTCTCTCTTTCTCTCTCTACCACACACACGTTTACACACTCTGTTTCACTCTCAGATACCACTCGATGCATTGTCTTTTTTTAAAATTTGGTGCTTTAGTCACGCATGTTTTTTTTTTCATTTTGCTGTTTTTATTATAACAATCATAAGCTAACTCGAAAAAAGGCCGATTTTAAACAGAAAAAATATTTTTTTTTCAAACTAAGGTTGTGATGAGTAGCAAATAACTTTTGTAGTTTAATGTTAGATTTTTAACGTTTGAATTTATATATTTTTGCATGAATTTGTTTTATAAGACAGTTACTAAAACTACAGTATTTGCATTAAAATTAAAACTATTATAAAATATTCGAACGATGAGCTTTTTTTATATAATCTGACTGCTTATAATTGACGTAATTCGTATTTTCAAATTTTAATTTAAAACTACTTAATTAATTTAAAATTTTGATGCAGCCTTATATAATTGAAAATCGAAGAGTAGAATTGGCTTACGCGATAGGACATCGGTATTGTAATCTACTGGTTGTGGGTTCGAATCTCGACGTCTGTCAGCTAAATCATTATTCAATAATCAACTCATATGCCGAAGTATACTCTTACTAAGAGTATGAAAATTGCTCAATAATTTAAAGAAAAAAAAAAAACTATTAATGAAAATAATTTTGATCTTAAAGTATTCTGGCATCTCACGAAAATCTAGATAGATAACCCTAAGCATAAAAACGCCAAAATATATACATAATCCAATTTTTTTTTTAAGCTTTTGCTCTCTATATCACTCTCAGTCATTCCTGCAAGTTTTTTTTCATCTTTTATATATTTATTATCTTTTTTTGTATCTCTCATGTGTCGTCTCATTATATCCACTGTAGTTGAATATACGACTGAAACTATTCATAGAATTTTAATCCAGTGGACCTTCAAAGCTTAGAGGGTTTCAAAAAGGAAATCCAGCACGCGCTTAGTAGAAAAGCGACGCAAGCAGGATGAAGTAAAAAAAAAAGAAAGAAAAAATTATGACGAAGGAAGGAAAAGCCCAGATACAGAATGTATACACGCGTAAGCGGGGAGATCGGTCTAACAGTTAGAAATAGAAAATCCGGTAGGCTCTTTCTCTTTTACACACACATATACATACGTGGAGATAACAGTCGCGAGCGAGGAAAGCATATAACGCCCCTGCCGCCCTCGCAGCTTTCGAGTGCATTCACATCCGAGTGCGTCTGTTCTATCAAGCTCTGGTAAACGCATATAAACTCACAGTCGCGTGTTTACACCTAAGTACTTTATGGCTGGATTCGATTAACATATATGCTCCAACTTCATAAAATATTACAATTAACTTTTTTGCAGCGCGTGGAATTTCAATGGGATAAAGCTTCGTGTAAGTTTAGTATATAAATGCGCGTATTTTTTCTAAATGAATTAAGAATAAATTAGCTGCGAAATTGGAATTTTAGCTTTTCTTTGCGTTGCTTGTGCTGTACATAAATATGTGCGGGTTTATTTAAACGAGCTTTTTTTCAAGTTCAAAGGAAGCTTTTTTTGCTCTTGCTGAATATTTCAACGAACTGCGTGAGTTTTGTATAGAAAGAGTGTCGGGACTGACTAGTATGTTAGTATGTTCAGACCGTCAAAGTATATTTTTTATTTGAAATTATATCAATGATTTTTTTAGTAATGTAAAAGTTTACGAGTGCGTGAAATTATTTGAATACTTGATGTAATGAGAGAAAGGTAAATTACTATTATACGAATAATGATTTAGGTGATGATCATAAGTACTATAATTTCAGTTTATATTCAAACTGTAAAGAAAAATATGAAATGTTATTAAAAATAACATCAAAAGTTTTTTGAGTTTGATATATCTGTTAAAACAAAATTCTTTGAACGTTATCAGCTTTTTCTATTAAACAGGAAATCATGAGATTAACGTAAAAAGTCAAGGAATTTATATATCCACTGATATTGATAAAATCATCAATGCACTTCTATTCGTAATATAATTCTGTCATAATCAGAAGCTGCTTTGATTTTACACTCGTGTCAAAATCACCGGTTGTCAAAAAATATTTTCCTTTTTCCTTTATTTTCTTTTAATCTTTGAATAATCGACATATAATCGAAAATCACTCAATGCGCATATTCGAAAATTACACAGCTTATTGAAGGTAAATTAAATCAAGCGTATAATTATAACTGATATCATCATTAATCAAAGCTAATGGAAAAGACCGATAGAAAACAATATCAGAGAGAGAGAGAGAGAGAGAGAGAGAGAGAGAGAGAGAAAGACATATATACTGCGTGATAGAATATAAATGTAGAATGTTAGTGGCGTGGTCAAACACCTGTATCTCTGCGTATAGGTAGGTATATGTACCCATAACCAAAGACAGAGCGAATCTAGTCAATCTCTCTCCGGTTCGTTACGCAAATACAAATGAGAGGTATTCTGTCTAAGAGAGTGAATAAGAGAGAGAGAGAGAGAGATAGGAGGGAAGAGAAATACCCAGTAGACGTCCATCGATGTATAGCCCCTTGTTCTCCTCCTGCTTGCTGTACACAAGCGAAGACACGAATTAGCGGCGAGTAACCAGTCGTTCGGACGACCACCAGCCACCCTCTCCTCCCCCCCCCCCCTACGTCAGGTCAACCTCTCTACCTATCGCGCCGCGATCGTAATAGGCCAGAGGTCGTCGTCGTCTTTGTCGTAGTAGTAGTAGTAGTTGTCGGCTACTACGAGATTCGGGCGAAAAGCGACGATCTTGTCGAACAAGCTACCAGCCTCCCTTTCTCTCTCTCTCTCTCTCTCTCACCCATCTCCATACCCCTTATTCTATGCCGGCTTACCGAGGATCACCCTGCGATGGATTTACATGGTACCCGAACTCTCTCACTGGGGGATACTCCTTCCGTCCACTCTCTCTCTCTCTCTCTCTCTCTCAATTCTCTCAATGTTATATATGTGTGTAGATGTACTTGTATATGTACATATACACATATAAATATATGTATACCAATGTGTAACTTGAGTATTATATAGCTATACATATAATACAGAGTAATCGATCGTAGAGATGAAGAGATGACGCCTGGACCACTCTCGAGAAATCCATTTCGTGACGAGATAACTTCGGCTCCGGAAGTTTCGCAAAGCCCCCCCGTATTGACGTCCCCAGAAACGATTGCCTTCCGGTTATGTATGTGTGTACGTATCTATATATAGTCGTTATACATATTATATGCTTTATACCAATATGTATCTATATACATTGAAAGATAGTCTGCTGCTGCAGCGATGATTTCACGAGCGAAACAATCGTCAAGAGCGATCGTCCGCGTAATTGCTCCAGCGTCGCAATCTCAACTCTCTCACTCCCTCTCGGACTTTAAATCTCTCTTTCTCTCTCTTTCTCTCTCTCTCTCTCTCTCTCTCTCTCTCTCTTATTCTCTTGTTTTGTTTACTGCCTGTATACATGCGCGCAGTAAAATGGAACGTGCGTGTTGGCTAATGATCGTCTTGGCGCGTTTTTTTAATACTTGGTCTGGGTTATATAGAGCGACTTATACAGCGATTATACAGCGCGATCGTGTCGAGAGTCGTTAGCGCAAGCTCCTTACATTCTGCAGGAGGAATTGGATGGAAATGTAAAATGTAGTGTATTTTGTGTTAGTGCATGTGACTTTATTTGTGTGTGTAGTATGTTGCATTGTAGAACGGTGGTAGAGGAGATGTCGATAATACGAAATGTACCGCGGCTGGTGCAGTATACTACTGACCTTTGAATATGATTAGCGTTGGTAAGGTTTGAATATATACACTACCACCAATAAGACCACGAAATTGTAATTAGTTAATGGATGTATTTATTTTGAAATTTTGAGACTGAATCGTACAAGGGTGACATTACGTGGAGATGCTCTTTGAAATTTGATAATTGATCAAGAGTGACAGCCCCAGGTTGGATTTATATTTGTAATTCATAATGGTGGTATCAAGGCTGGATCATTTCGTGTATTTTTTGACAAAGGGATATTATGTACCTATATGTAAGCTAACAATATGTTCCAATTTCAATAAAATTATATTTATGATCGCAGGATGTGCGTATAGCTTATATGTGTGACACTTCATTACATTATCAAAATTCGATTAGTCTGACCCTCTGTAAAACATAAAAGGTTATCTGATTTGCCTGAGAAAATATAAGTATAGCTAATGAAGTACATAATATAACAGCTATCTATGTTAATTTACAGTAGCAAAGAATTTGTAAAATTCAAAAAATTTACGGTTAATTAAGAAGCGTGTGTTTTAATATTGCTACGTTTTATTGAAATTATAAACAAATATTGTATTAACATGAAAATGAAATATTTTATTAAAAGTTTCTAATATTTATAATTGATTTTAATATACTGGTTGGATTTTACTTAAACTTTAATAGCACAAAATTCACTTTCGTAAATTATAAATCTGCTTTAATTGCTTTAGAAACTAATTTTAAATATAACATTGCTTGCCATATCCATACGAGAAATTTAAATTATTAAAGCAGTTTGAATTAATAATCTCTCAGTTTCGTAATAGTAATAATAGCATTCTATCTATACTTATTCAGCAGATAATCTATTTTAGCATACTACGCAACAGTTTTTATATTCAATTGCAAAACAAAACATTTTACGTTAACAAAATATATTTATTTAAAGTTTTGATAGTCCAAAATAATATATACACGATTTAAACGATCAATTGTATAGGTAAATGACAGCTATCATGTGAATATCAGATATCGCATATTACTAAAGATTGACACGGCTGAATCGATAACGAGAGCAAAAAAAAAAAAAAAAGTTCTCCCCTGCATAATTATTCATTGTTGAATTAATGCCGCTTGAGGGTATAGGTGTGAGGTGTCAGGTGGGTAAAAGAGCGCTTTTAAATCGCTTTATTTTCCCTCCTCTCTGCCTCACACTGTACCGCGAATCACGCAGCTTTTATATATAATGACGTGATCGCGCTAGTTTTATATACATGTATATATCAGTCGCTGTAAACTTCTTTTGTGCGAGCCTCCAAGCAAATAATTACTGCGGAGCTTTTCACGTATACATACAAGCTGCAGCTGATAACATCGAACGCCCATTAACTTGATAAATTACTGAATTTACTCCTATGTTTTCACGCGTTTTTTATACCTCGATATAATTCTCAATTAAGATGAAGCTACTGCTATCGCTGCGTATCGACAGCCGATTATAATTTACATCCCTCAACTTGACAACAATAACAACAACAACGACAACAATAAAAAAAAAAGGGTTGTCGTGCTCGTTTAACACGATAGTCGCACTTTATTTAATTTTAACATTTAATTGATTACAAAGTGATTGTTGACGTTGTTAATGTGCATAAGAGCTTATGTAACGATGTGAAAATTTTGAAAATTTATTCGACAAATGAGATAATTATTATATACACATGTTCGCAGTAAGTACTTGAATTAATAATTTACAAACATTAAACGATTTTAACTTGTTGAAGCGAATTAATAATAGACTCGTATACTAGATAAAAAGTTTCCCTAAATTATCTCTCATAATATAAAGTTTATTAATCCAAAGTCAACGCACTATACGTTAATCGTACAAGATTCGTCGAATTACCAAATGGAAAAAAATTGAATACTTACAAAAAAAGACGAAAGAAAAAATCTCGAGCTAATAATCAACCGAGTCGCAAAGAGGTATAGCAAAAAAGAAAGAGAGAAAAAGAGTCGTAGAAATTCTCGAAAATGACAAACGAGACGTTGGCCATTAGGTTGATCTTGCGGTTCGGCCTTGCGGTTTTTCCGCCAACCTCTTCAGTCTCCTCCCTCCTCCTCCTCCTTCTCTTCTGCCCCTGTTTCTCCCTTTCAGCCTTAGCAAAAAGTTAATTACCATCAGTACGGGCGAGACTCGAACTGCTGCTGCTGCTGCTATTACTGCGCTGCTACGGAAGGTGAAATCGTTGAGAGGGAGGTTTCTGCCACTACTGCTGCGACGTCGTAGTAGCTTGGATAACGGCCGTGCATACATACACACATACCCACCCTCCACCCGCACATCCCCTTTTCATTTGGAAAGCCACGTGCTCGCGTATGTGTTTATCTGCGTTTGTATAAATGTGTAAATGTGTATGTGCGCGATCGGAGTGGCGCAAAGTCCGTAGGTATATATATATAGGGGAAGCCAAAAAGGTTAACTAGCCAAGATTAACTCCCCACTGCGGTTGGAATGCCAACTTTCGGCTCTACTACTGCAGTAGCAGGCAGCAGTAGTAGCAGCAGCAGCGACGTTTTAGCTTTCTACTGGTTCAATGTTGGAAAATTGCTGCTTAAAGGGAAGTATTAGGTAGTAGCTGTTGAATCTTTTTCGAGAGGAAGTGTAAGTGTGAGCTTGACTGTATATGTGTATTTTACTCACTTTACTTTCATCGATTATTTGATTTTAAGGTTTTATAAATTGAAAATGTTGTGAAGTGTGTAAAAAAGACTTGATTTGTGCAGAGAAGGATATGGATATTTTGACTTTTTGAAGTTTTCCATGTTTATATCGGATGAAATATGTGAAGAAAAACTGAAATAAAATGTTGTTTATTTTTCAAAAGATCTATATGACTCTTATGTTTTCTTATTTGAAATGCGATACGTTACTCGTACCTATATGTTTTTTGATTCTGAAAATGGTACAATTTAAAAGGATAGAAACTTGCAAGCTCGATCTTTTGAAAAATTCTTAATAAAATAGAATAAAAAAGAAAGAAAGAAGGAAAAAAAAGCAAAAATATAGTAGATACACCCACACAAGGGGGTGTTATTTATCATCTTGCCAAGTTTTCGAACGTGCCAAGAAGATCGAAACGTCATTAGCGAAGTCAGTGGAAAAAGAATCTTCGAAATAACTTATTTACGTTACCACGAAACTCTTCCTAGTAGCGTGCTAATTTCTCCATTTAAAACCCCCAAGAAAAAGAGTTGCCGAGAGAGAGAAAGAGGAAAAGAAAGAGAAAAGTGAGAAAGGGATGCAGAGAGGGAAGGGGTTAAAGCCGCAGCAACAGCAGCGAGCGAGCGGAAAGTAACAAATACTACTGGACGAGGCAGGAACATGCCCGAGGGGGCGTTCGTTACGTTATATATGTGTATGTGCGTGCGCCTGTGTATGGATGTGTGTGTAACTATATGAATGTGTTTGTTGTGTGCTGCGGCCGTCCGACGTCGCAAATTGGCAGCTTTCGGAAAATAAATCCCCGAATGATTCGTGGCTTTCTCGACGCGCGAGGGGATATAAATCTACACGGAAGAGAAGCAGCAGCAGCAACAGACGAGTGAGAGAGAGAGAGAGAGAGAGTGAGTGTGTATGTATGTGTGTATAAATGTATGTACGTGTGTATACGCTGTTCTTGCAATGCGTATTACAGCTGCAATGCCGAGTGTAATTTCAAAGTCGATAGAGACAAAAACAAACAAAAAAAAAGAATAAAAGAGAGAGAGGGACCATGAGATGAGAAGAGGTAATATAATACCGATCGTTAATATGATAGCGGATTTATTTGATAACAAACGTAGTCGTGATTTTTTATTCCGACTTCCAGTGCAGTAGAAATGAGAGGAAGGGATGGAGGGAGGTAGATAGGCTTTGCCTATATATGTGGCTTATTTACGGCCGCGACTCGTCAGTGCCTGAAATTGCTTTTGAATTATATCTCTTCGCGATTTTTTGCGATTTCGTCTGGTGCGATTTGAGTGATATGTATATATATCCTCGTGAATCCCGGCTCTCAAAACACTTTTTCAAAGTGAACGGCCAAATCGATCGAAACGGATCACACTATACCGTTCTTTTTTAATCGCTTTTACAAAAACCATAAAGCAGAAACGTTTTTTTTTTTTTTTTTAACGTTGGTTCTTGGATGAGACATATAATATATGGGAATGGGTTAATATTTTATCGGTAAGTCAATCAGCTTGAAGAAGTAACATTAAAGTCAATCAGTTCAATAGGTAGTAGTATGTATATACATATATATATACATGTCGGCATTATATCGCATTAAAGATCTTGTGTGCCTTTATTTGACCAAGCCGGTGTACAAGCGAAAACAAGCGCCCGAAGCATTTCGCTATAATATAACCACAGAGGCGGAAGATCAACGGTTCAGAGCTTCTATTTTGGCTCACTGCTAATTCGTTAATTGTTTACAAAGAAAATATATATTTTAATAAATGAACTTTAATATACACAACACAGTTTGTTATAATAACAATGTATTTTAACAAAAAAAAAAAAATAACAAGCACTTGCTTTTCAACTTAACTTTTGTGCAAAACGAAAACCAATAAATCTGAATGTATAATCAATAATACCAGTGAAAAAGCGTCATGTTAGACTCGCCTACTCAATAATGACTCTCCGATCCCTAACGTTTCTTTCGATTTCTGGCTACTCCCACCAATATACAATCTCTTCATACAGAGTCTTGCTATATACCCGAACAATTTTTTTTTTCTTCTCTTTCTCAGTGGCTGGTCATAAATTCCATCGTCGGATTAGCGCGTGGTAGTTTAATTAAACTGGTTGGACAGAGAGCGAGAGAGAGAGAGAGAGAGAGAGAGAGAGTCATTGGGCTCGAAGGGAACTTGTAAGAATGATGAGCTGCTTCTCCCCCTTCCCATCTATAGCACGAAATCTAATCGATCGACGTGGCGCTTCGGGCGTTGATTTTTTTACACGATTCCGAACCTGCCATGGCGACGCATTTTCAATCGTATCTCTCCTCGCACCTCGTTTGACTACTTCTCTCATTCATTTTTCATTTTTTTTTTTTATTTATTTTTATTTATTTTTTGGCTCTTTTTTTGTTTTTAAGGAGACGCCCCAGGGTGCTGTCATTCCTTCGTGCGAAATCGACGCCTGCGTTGTATTCGTTTGCATTAAATGTATTGAGAATCGATGGCTTTGCCGTTTAATGGGCTATTAAAGAGGCTGGCTTGTAAAATAAATTTTGTACGATTGGTATATGAAAAAATAAAATGAAGAAAACGATTATTTAAATGTTAGAGAATATTAGATTTTTTGGATAGCCGATTTTATTTAAATGTTTTTTGATTGGATTTAAATATATTATAGCATGTATATAGGTAGTTTGATACATGAAACAGAATGTATCAATTTTTCCTATCACGTTAATTTTTTATGATCTAGTCGACTTGGTAAAAGCTATATTATTTAAACCGATTCGTAAGTTTTTGAATAACATTTTCAAATGCATTAATTTTTAATCGAGCCACAAAGTCGAAGAGCTGATCCCTTTTCGCGGCTTACATACATTCAATACAACTTGAAAATATTTTTAATAATTTATATATAACTCGCTGAAATACGAAAACTTAAAATTCTCGATAGCCCACCTGCCTTATAATACTCGAAAACTTTAAAATTCGGAATTTTGAACTAGATACATAATTAATGCTCTCTACTACTACTGCTACTACTACTACTACTACGTCTAATTAGAATAACGTAGCAAAGTTTTTGTACTTTTCTCATTTCTCTTATATAACTTTAATTTTATGCTGGATTATTCCTATATTACGTAAATTATTCTTTTATTCTTTATGCAATGTCACGTTAAGCTTACGGTGAAGATGAATTTCATCTTTCTTTTTTTCCTTGACCATCTTTATAATAAAAAAGGAGTTTCACGAATTCTTGCCTTGGCTCTAAGAAAGTATTGGCGTATAGTTCGATTTTTCGAATAACTTAATGGAATCCGAAAGATCCGATAAGGATCAACGGCATTTTAGCAAGCATGTTTATTTATTAACAGCTAAGCACGAAGCTTCCGACGAGCAAAAAGAGAAAGAAAAAAAGAAATAAAAAAAAGAAGAAGAAGAAACCGTAATCTTCAAAATTCCAGCTGAAACACAAATATCTCCATATATATACACACGCTTACGCGTCGACTAATCTCGTCTAAATATCGCTATTCAAATCTCCACTGGCCATCTCTAATCCTACCTTTTATGCTCGGACATGCCCACACAAAGACACACACACAATAAAGGAATCAAGGAGTATTTCCATTTTCCTCGCAACTATATAAAGCGCCGAGAGAGTGGCTTTCTCTCTCGCAAAAATCTGGGATCTCAAAAGTACAATGCTCGTCGACTTTTGTATAGTGTATCTTCTCTATGTAAATATTACCTTCGTGATACTCCTATAAGCCCTTACGTAAGATAAAATCGAAAGAGATTTTCAAATGTTCAACTCTTGGTGATTTTAACATGTGTATACCTATATCGTATAATGTTCAAGCGCTGGTTTATCATCAATTATAAATTTACCAACTATTGTAATATGTATAACTATCAATATAAAATTCAATTGAGTTTAATTAAATTTTTTTCAATAAAAGTTTTTAAAAATTATGTAAGTTGAGAAATTAAACCATCAATTATTAAACTCAAGCTCTATCTTACTTTATAAACATAAAATTTCCAAAGATAGATTAAATTTTAAATATCTATCAGTTTATATTGAGCTGAGATAAGATCTTACAGTTTCACAATAACTTCACTCTGTGTTACGCATTCTGCAAACTCAAGATTGAAGATTTTTTTTATTATTACATCAAAGCAAGTATAATTTTAATGATATTCAATAATAGAAATAATGTGCCCTGTGTCGTACTTGAACCCTCGACCTCTTGATCACAAGTACACCAAGAGCTATGCAGCTTTCATTCTTTTATCTTGGATTTGTGATAAAATTAAAATTCGTTTCAAAAGATAGGCTTAAATCTAAATTTCACATTAAATAACTTCAATAAATATTTTTCCTAAGAAATGAAAAAGAAGCTAAATATTCAAATGATCTATAAGACCCCGATTAAACAGATGTGAACCAATTAAACGCAATTACATCACATAGTACCAGTAACACCAATTTTCTTTACTTACAAAACAAACATCACTTATAAGAAAAAGTAAAAGTTAAAAAGAAACAAAAAAAAAAGAAGAAGAAGATAAAATCATAATAATACAAGAGCAATAACAACTTACTTTGCTTATCAAGCCCTGTCATCTCGGTGGGTAGATAAGCCAGCGTATCCCTTATCAGCATATGCAGTAGCATAATCATCATGATCATCGTCATCCTCATCGATGGCAGCGTTAGAGGCAGCATTATAATCATCGGCAAACTATCATCCGACCGGCGCCGTCGTCTAGTAACACCGCACCAACACCACAGCTTTACCCAAGCCATACTACCGTTGTTGGCCGCTCATAATAATGATAATAATGATAATAATAATAATAATATCGGTATGAGCGCAGCCATATGGCTCGGGAGGTTCTCGATCTCACCTGATGGCACTACTAGTAGCTAGTAGACCATCTACCGCTACGCTTACTACTACTACTACGTAGCAGCTTACTATCAAACACATAGATTACATAAATATTAATTTATGCACACGCGCTAATATACTGTAGACACACTGAAATGTATTCCCGCACCGTCGTCGTCGTCGTCTCTCGTCTCGTTTCGTCGCACTACATACAGATATTGTATTGGCGCAGTAGGCTAGGTACTAATTTCAGTATTTATTTGACGCGCGAAAGCTCAACAAGCTGCATATATATAGTATATGCCAAGGTGCGCTTTTGATAATCTGCTCAGTTACGTAGTATTCTAATCCCCCAACTGATTGCCTATACTGCTCATTATCCTTATCGATTTCCTTGTTTGCGCAATCGCTTCAGTGTGATTCCATATATGTATATATCGGTATGCTCTCGTCAATTTACATGGGTGGATAAAACCGATCACAAATATCGTAGATTTTCTTCTTTTCCACTTCTTCTACGAAATAAGCGCACCTTTTAAAAAATACGAGCTAAGTCGTCACACGCCTTCCACCGTCAATAATATTCTCCTCCTCCCATCACGTGCTCTTTTACTTTATTCGACGCACCAAAATCGCTGATCGGAGGGGAAAGAAAATTTTTCGGCCTGGCTGTCGTGTGTAAGCATACCTAGAGAAAATAAGTTGAGTTACGGATTTCCGAGCGAGTCAGGGAAGCAGTAGTATCGATTGAACCAGAGCCGTATCATAACTTTGCTTCTATTATTTTCTGCATCATAATATATAGCTGCTATTGCTGCGCTTCGTACACGTGCAATAAAGGTGCATAGGTACATACAGCAGCAGCAGCAGCTGTCGATGGGGTGGATATGTGTAGAAATGGAAGAGAGAAAGCACAGGGTGACTCAAGGCTGAGACTATACATAGACACACTACTACTACTACTACTACTACTACTACTACTGGTACTGCTACTGCAGAGAACAGAGATAGAGCTCGATTAATCGTCTATTCGACGTCGTCCAAGCCGCAGGAGCGCAAGCTTGTGTATACATACACTGCACACACCGGCTTTATATTTATGGGTTGCAACTGCTCAGCGGCAGCGGCGGCGGCGGTCACTCTTGCTTATACGCTCGCGATCACTATTATACACACATACACGCACACACACTTCACTGTTATAAGCCGAGTAGTCTGATGTTCCTTGGTAGTAAGCGCTTATATATATCCTCTACAAGATCTGTTTTGACGATCGATCGATATGTATCACTTGTAGATAATAAATATCCTTTTGGCTACCGCTACCTTCCTACCACTCCTTCAACGTCTTCTTTTTTCTTCTTTTTCAACTCAACTTTCTTTCCGACTGGTTATTTTTTTTAATTTTTTGACGGAGTCTGTTAAGGGGTGAAAAAGGGATGCAACGCACCCAACGGAAGGAGATGGGGGTAGTAGAGTATAGTGAAAAAGCTAGCGCCAAGTCACGCGCTTGCAAGCCCTTTTATCGGGATGAAGAGTTTTTGCTGAGAAGTCGTATATTGAAGAGAGAGAAAGCGCCTATAGGTGTGCGGGCCTATATATTTCTCTCTTTTTTTTATCCCATCTCCTTTTCTTTCCCCCTTTTTCTCAGTTCTTTCTGGCAATCCTTTTGCTACCCTCCACACTCTCCTTACTCCAGAGATGTCACGGTAAGATTATGGAAAAAAAACCAACAAACTGCACAAAAGCACTGGTAAAAGGTTGTCGTTAATTCAGTAAAATGAAGATTCTGATAATGATATCATCATCACACTGACATTAAAATTTTTAACCGATTATTTTTTAGATTTCACAATGCAATGATTAAATTTTGAAGAAGAAAAAAAATAACGATCGATTAAAACAACAGAAGCTTTTATTACTATAAGCATATAATCCAACGAGTCATATATAGTTTTGCAAGCTCGCAATCACATAATATTATCGTTACATTATAAATGCGTATACGCGTATATAAAAAAAGTGAGCCGGCCAAATTAGTGACACACGCGCGCGCGCTCGTTTCCAAAACTCGCGTTCATACGTTCGTTATACACACATATGGAAACACCGTCGTCGAGTCCTGACCCGAGGCGGCTCACTACTGAGCAGAGCATCACATAAAGCCGATGCCATTCAGCAGTGTACCCGTGGAGAGCGCTGCCTGCCGGCTCGAATCCAGAGGGTATGGTATAGGTATATAATACATAACATACGCGCGCGCGCGCGCACATTTGTTCGGTAACTTTCGTAGCCGCTCGGACAAACTCGGTTCTGTGTAGTTATATATACGTCTCTATATATATTATAATATCGTCCCTTATACGTTTCTCTCTTGCTTCTATTATTATATGCAGTGCGCTCGGAATAAAGACTTGCATTGCTTGTGTGTATACATGGTGCTTCTCTCTATATACACATACATATATAGAACACCATAAGCAAACGGCATACTCGATATGTGTACGTGTGTTAAGAGAGAAAGAGAGAGAGAGAGAGAGAGAGAGAGAGAGAGAGTCACACAGACACACAGCGTGATCCTGGATCGGTATGATTTATCGCGACGGCTAATGACTCGGCTATAATCGCCCCCTGATGCAGACGCTTTGGAAAGAGAATGAGATATTATATATAGAGAGGCGGCTTGCTTCTGCGTTACGAGCGGGGGGAGAAAAAAAGCTTGTGACGTCCCCGTGCAAGAGAGTACGGATACATAATAATAATACCGATCTTCGTGAACTAACGCATCACACGTCTGCATTTTGGGATGAGGTGGTGCTGCTGTTGCTTCTATATCCCTTGAGTGGCTAAGTGGTGCTGTATTTATAAGGATGGTATTACGATGCGGTGCAGTGGAAGAGATGAAATCGGCCCTCTCGAAAATTGCTGCCCACCACAGACATTGACAAGATTTATGAGAGCATTATTGGACACACAGTATCTCTCTTTCTCTTTTTTTCTCATCTGCTTTACTTATATTGCAGTGATAAGTGTTGACAGGCTGTGTGGGTATGTCGATGACCTCTCAACCCCTACATTCTGATTAAAAGGATGTAAGAATTTTTTTTTTTTTGGCATGATTGATCGGTATGAGTAGATGTAAGTGTGTGATGTATCTTGCTAGCCTGTTTTTTTATTTATGAAATATTTTGAGTATTTTGCATTGGGGATGAAACGACTGATTTTATTAATTAAAAGTGAATTTTGATGAATTTTGAATGTATGTGAATAATGGGTGATTATTTAAGATGCAGTGCAACTTATAAATACAATCAATAATTCATTGCATATTGTATTTGTCTACGAGCCACTGTGTTCTTCCTTTTATACAATAATAACTAGTGCCATGAATAGAACTTGATTTATTTTTTAATTATTTTACACTAAAATGTTCCGTCAATTTCTACCCTTTAATCATAAATTTATTTATCATAAAATTATGTATTTTTCATTTTATAAAATATGTATTAAGAGAAATAAATATAAAAAAAATCACCGAGCTTCCTTTTATTATATCTAAATTGAAATATGATTTGGAGTCTATTAAAATGCAATGTGTAACCGAAAATAATTCGATGACCATCTGAAAGAGAGGAAATAAGAAATAAAAACAAAATATAAATTTATGTCAGTCAGGAATATTTTACATGAAATATATTTAAAAAAGTAGACAGAATCACCAAGCATCATTTATATATATATATATATATATATATATATATATTATATCTAAATTATAAACTGATTTTCAATCCACTAGAATGCAATATTCATCGGGTATCATGAAATACTTTGATAATCAGGTGAAAGAGAGGAAACGAGAAATAAATAGAGGACAAACAAAAAAATAAATCGCAGATACTACCTATATACCGCTAATTTCTATTAAAAGCACTACGGAATTCTCTCATTAAATTCCAGCTTCGGACATAAATAGATACCGAGTGTATGAGAAATAGAAGGGGAGCATATATTTAATCCGTAGAAATTAAATATCATAAGCTTGCAGGTGCTGTGTCAGTAAGAGTTGGTATAAAACAGCTGTTATTTTTGTGTCATATAATATACATAATCTAGCAGCAGCAGCTCCGTTAAATAATGAAAGAACAATACTTTTCCGGTTCAAAGCGAGAGAGAAAAAAAAAGAGAGAAAAATAGAGAAGAGCTGGCAGTCTGCGCATTAGCAGTCCGGAAAGCTAGCGAGCACCGCAATCCAATCAATTACCTTAATGCAGAAGCAGCAGCCGCAGCCAGAGTAGGTATATACCTGAGCAAGAGTATAAGAGGGAGTAGTGAAAGAGTAGGTGAACGGAATCGTGAGGCCGCAGGAGAGTGAGCCGGAATTCAGCTGTCTGTGGAACCAAACCTGCCTCCGGCGCAGCATGTATATATACCTATACGTATATTTCCTTTTCTTCCCATTTCTTCCCACCATACATATACATACTCACTCCTGACGTCGCGAAGATTAGGATTTGATCAATTATAACCTTTCTTATCCGTATAAGAATTGATGAGAAAGACGTTGCACAGTGTGTGTTGGTGGTGTGGTTTTTGGGGTGGTCCTTCATACCGATCGATCGATCGATTCGCGGCTATACACAAGCGAGCTAGTGGGAGAGTTAGCTCGGCACTCGGTGCACGTCGCAGATAACGGCTGGCCAGACCAGTTTAGACGACTACTACATATATATGGAGTAAGAGTGAAAGAGCAGGGTATATATATGTAAGAGGAGGAATGGAACTGGGGTGGGGAGAGGGGAAGTCCCCTTTAACCTATACGCCACGCGGAATCGAGATGAATTTCGGCTTTAGAGCTTAATCTGTTATCGGCTGGCTCCTGCTGAATCCGAATCTACAGAATATGTATATATACTTTCTCTATACCAACCAACCGACCAACCAACCCGAACCAGACCACCTAATCCTTTGGCGACGCGTGCCAAATCATATAAAGTCAGCTCTCTCATTCTTCCTCTTGCTCTTATCTCGAAGCCTGCGAGGCATTCGCTTGATGATGGAGAGAAGAAAGGAGGATCAAAAAATTGGCTGTATTTTATTTGACCTAATAACGAAAATCAATTTACATCCGTTAGTCTTTGCGGGGAAGGCTTAGATGATTGTGTGTGTTTGTGTGTGTGACTGTGTGTGTGAGAGAAGTTTCGGTTGAAGGAAAAGCGAATGATTTCTTGCTGTCTTACATAAAGCTATATATGTGCGTGCTCCATTGTTTTGAGGCTGTTATTATGTGTACCGTTTTAGAGTAGCTGTATAAATTGCTAGTTTTCATAATGATTTGATCGTAATTGGGTTATTTAAAATTGATTATTGTCATGGTGGTTTCGAGTGTTTTATATGTTCATATTTTGATTGAACGAAACTTATTCTTCAAAATTGAATATTGCTTGTAAAAAAGTGCGATTATATCGTTTCTCTTTTTAAGATTTGATGATTAAATTGATTTTTATCAAAATTATTTAGAATGACTTGTTAATTCTATTTTTGAATTATAAATCACAAACAATCGGATGATAAAAAACAAAGACATTTGCAAAGCTTTAACAGGTGTATTCTAATTTTGCAATCAATCCTATTGATCCATTTGCTTTTTACTTAAAAAAAAATAAACATAATAAGCTTTTATATCCTGAATTCAATCATCAAATAATTTTCAATACATACAAAGACTACCATCTTTTGTTATGTAGTCAAATCTAAAGCTACATAATGGAATACAAAACATCCTATACTATACCTCATTAAATTCAACATATACTCAAACTAATTAAAGTTCGAATGGTTTTGCAATTCACGATATACTTAATCAGCAATTAATGATTTTTTATAGTGAAGCTTATACGCTTATACGAAAGTGTACGAAACATTTTGTCAGATAGACAGAGAGAAAGAAAGAGAGGGAGTGAGTGAGAAACGATGATGCGGTGCGTGTTTTCGAAGTAAAGCCGATTATTAACCATCATACTCTGGTTTGATCGGCCTTTCTCGTCTCCCCCCCCCCCTCCCTCTGTTATTCGACCAGTCGTTCAAAATTGCCTCCTCCTCCTTTTCCTCTATACACACGTACACACATACACATACAAACTCTCATTCTCGTTCAAAAGTCGATCGAAATCCACCCGCGCTCCACCTCCAAAGATAAAATCCCAGCAAGTCATCGAGGCACGTATTATGCGCTGTACGTGATGCCGCGAGCCGGCGATATTTCACCTGGCGTGTATGTGTATGTGTGTGCCACCTCCTCCTATACCTCTTTCTCTCTTTCTCCCTTCCCACTTCTCTATATAACTCCCTCTCATATACTCTAACAGTAGGTATATAGAAACGCGCAAAGAACTACTCGATGGAAATCCAACGCCTCTCATTTCACCCCCCCCCCTCCCTCCCTCTCTCACTCTCTTCTCTTCTCCTCCTTCTATCTAAAATACAACTCAACAGCCGTTAATCTCGCATATGTATATATATGTACTCATGGCAAACTGCTTCCATAATAGTCCGGTGAGTATAATATCTCTTTGTGAAAAATTGAACTTTTTTTTAATCTAACGTGTCTTTACAATTATCATCATTTATACATAACATGTGTTAAACTTTGCGATATATCCAAATTTTAAGTGAGCTAATTGAGCAGTGATTTAATGTGAGTTGGTTCTCTTTTTAAATATAAGCCTTTTATATCAAATAAAAGAGCGTCTTTACAAATGATGTTTCAAAGACGCGAATATAGTAAAGTATATCAGAATCAGAATGAAAACATCTTACTTGTTAACTCGAATGATGAAATACAAATGTACCTATATACTTATGTATTCAGCAATGAGTTTATGCGCGTGTATGCCGCTTAAGCATATTTTCCTTACAAATCTCAATTCCTACGTTATAACTATTCATAAATAACTTAAGAGAGCATACTCAACAACTTAAAGCGTATATTATAAATTGGTTGCCTTTAATTTAGTTTCTGGCAGAAGAAACTTTAAGGATATTTTAATATACACGTATACTATCTGTTACTAATAAGCTATTCTTTAAATCTCTGAATAAAAATTTTCCTCTTCTTTAAAACTTGAAAACATAAACGAGAGAGTTGATTATGTACCATACTTTTAACTCATCTTAAAAAAAAAGCTGTTACATTAACTATAAAGAAATAAATAAAATCACAACTACCTATCGTCGACGTCGTCATCGTCGTCGTTGGTGCTTCTATAGCATCGTGGTGTATGGTATCGACCGCGAGTATAGCCTATATACAGTAGTGTCGGAAAATCCGTTTATTTGCTTTCGGGGAAGCAACGGCGGCAGTCGCAGAGTATAGCAGCAGAGTATAGAGTATACCAGCAACACACATACCAATAAGCCACACACTCAACCATCCTCTAATATGGCATGGTTAAAGTAAGTCTGTGTGGGTATGTGTGTAGAGCAAGAGCGAAAGGGTAGTATATAGGTATTATCTATCCTTTTCCTTCTGTATATATCCACGATGATGGGCTGCGGCATGCGCTTACCCTTTTCCTATAAACGTTAAGATGAGTAGTATACCACACACGTATAAATGTAGGGCAGTTGCAAAATTTACGCAACCGCGAAATGGCAATAGGGTCAAAAGAGGGGTTATATTGTGGGTAAACTGCGTATATACTCACGAGTTTGTGGATGTAGCGAGTTTCTCGGTTAGAAATGCCAGGACGAGAAGTCTGCTGGTGCTGCTGCTGCTAGTGCTGCGTATGAACGAAGTGAGAAATGCCGCACTAACTCTTTGTGGTAATTTTCACTCCTTGCCTTTATATACGTAGATAATATAGGCTATTGAGCACCAGCTTCACTTTCCTTTTGCTTTTTATTTTCTCACTCCCGACTCTGTAAAATAAAATTTTTATTATGATGCTGTAATTCGTTTTTCAAGATATGGCTTGGCTATATTTATCGTTAAGGCTTTCCGAGTATGTGTGTGTGTGTGTGTGTGTGTGTGTGTGTATTCGCTTACGCAAGTAAACAAGCGAATTGATATATAAAGTTTAGCGAAAGAGCCTTTTCCCTTTAATGGCTCTCCCGATAATCTAATTGACCCCGGTAACCTGGAACAAAGTAACGCTAACAGCAGATATAGGATTGTCAAATTGAACATGGGAATGCTTTTTTTTTAACACTCTGGATTAGCACTTTGTTATTTGCTCTGGTTAATTTTAACACTTTCTATAAATGTATATATACGTAGCAAATTGATTTTTTTTTTGTTTTTTGGCTTTGGGATTTGTTTGTTAGAGGATTTGTTTTTATACGTAGAAGAGGAGTATAAAGTGAGGGGAGAATTTTAAATGCAGGTTTGTTGAAAAAGTCAACGCAAGCGTGAGTGGAATGAAAATTGAACGCGACTCGTGTACACTCGTGTTAAAGTGAAAAAATATTTTTTGAAAAATGTTTACATTGAATGTTACATTTTTTTTTCATTTTTTCATTTTTTAAGTACAGAATAAACATTAATATTTTTATAAATAATTTTTATAAAATATTGAAAAAAAAAATAATAATATTGAAATATCTGTATAAGAAAAAAAAACATATCAGAATTAAATAGCAAGACACGTAGAAATAGCAAAGTTCGTAGCAGAAACATTAATAATCTTAAAAGCACCGAGTCGTGATGTCTCTCGCAACAGTACGTAAAAGTCAAGAAACGATAGTACCTCGAAGCTAAGCGTAGGTACATACACAGGTATATATCGACAAAAGTGATATTTTCCTCTGTCACTTACATAACGTTTTCAGCGATTGGAAATCACCTACGCGTAATATCGAAGACAGGAAGAAGACAAAGTCAGAAAGATATGTTATGAAGAAAAGGGGGGGGAGGAGTAGAAAGCGATTGGAATAGAAAGGTACAAGCTATATATATATATATATATATATATCCACCGCTAGCATATGTAGCCAGAAAACGATTCGGAAAAATATCTGCAGCCTATCGATTCTTCACAGTGAACAGAGTAAGAATGAAGATATACATATGCATACATGTTATGTACATATAAAACAACTCGACATATCGTATGCGGATAAAATAAAACTACTTGTCTGTCGTCGATCTTGCATGTATATATGAGTATCTGTATATGTACAATAGCTCCACTTCTCATCTTCAACGTGAGATGATATATATGTTCTTCATTTTTGTCCGTGAAACGTACTGTGATATGTGCGACTCTATATTTATATACCAACCTGTACACGTAACATGTTATACAAAAAAAAAAATAAGTCTGCGGTGGATGGAAAGAAGGAAGAAGGTGAGCAGTCGAGACAGACGAGACTGGAAAGAAGACGACGTTAGGGTGTGAAAAGGGAACGCGTGGAGCTTGAGGCAAGGGATAAGATCCCGATCATCTTGCTATGTTTCCACCCCTTTTTCTTGGCTTTTCATCTAACCCCTCGGATGTCTTTACATGTGCAAGCTCCGCAGCTGGTGTCGTTTTTTGTACACTTGTCTTTTTTTCTTTTTTTTTTTGTAAACTCAGATTTTGGTATGTGTGTGCATATGGAGGTACGGAAGTAATGCTTTGTATATCCTATGTGGAAAAGAATTATTTTTAGAATATGAAATTAGTGTAACTGTTGAAAAAAAAGCTGCCAGATGGATGGTTTAAGAGGAAAGTAAAGATATTCCATGTGCATAATTAAGAAACCAATGAAAAATGTATTTTTTTTTTTTTTTTTGGATTTACAGTTGAGATTTTTAACTGCTATGATGGTGATTGATCATTAATTATGTTTCTTTTTTTTAGCTTTAATAGATCATTTGTTACTTGAAAATCGTTGACAACTTTCGCTCCTACTATATAGTTCAACGACAAAAAGCTCACAAGCTTTTTTTTCATTTCCGTGCATTAATCAGGTATTTACAGTCTATCGTTTAACTTTATTTTTCCATTTACATGAAAAATAAAAACCTTCAGCATCTACTAATAGTTTCATTTTTTTGACGCTTCTACGACTAGATATAAACGTCAGGATGAGGCAGAGAACAAGTTTAATGAAAGACAGAGCCGAGCATTTAACGGCGCGACATCAGCGCGAAATGAATTCATAAAACGACGGACACGCCCTTCCCTCCCCCCTTCCTGTCGTCACGTCACGCGATCGGTATAAAATAATTACAATCTCCTTATCTCTTTCTCTCTACGCACTATAGAACACAGAAATATTCACACAATAACACACAAACACACAGATCGGAAAGAAAGAAAAAAAAATAAAATAAGAGCGTGCGCGCTCGTAAATCACGGGATCTCTCTCTACGTTACACTTGCGAATTTAATTGCTGGTAATTGATCGTAAATCAAAGGCATAGCTTGGACGAGAAAGATTGTTAAAGGGGAGGATACACGTACACATGTATACGTATAGTGGTAGGTGATGGTTATACAGTGTGTTCGCGTCTGCTACGAGAGTAGCCGATAAAATCGGCAAACTCTCTCGTGTATGCCCAGCTGTGAAGTAGGTATATGTGCAGAGCTTGGCACGCGCTAAAACGAACGCCGATCACGAGTCTCTATATATATACGCGGTCTTAAAACACCATTATGTGCCTTCCTCTCTCTCTCTCTCTATTTCTCTCTTTCCGAAGCAGATAACGGCGTAATTAAAGACTGCATCGATGAAAGGATGGAGAAGGATGGTTGCATGCGGACAAAGTGGTAGCCGATCAAACTTGGTCACATGGAAAGGGTAGGGGAGGGGAGGGCAAATTGTAAAAGCTGTATAGACTCGCGTAGGGATTACGCGTATACGCGCACACGGACTAGAGCGATAAATTATCATTGACGGGAGAGTGTACTATGTCTATGGCCGTATATATACAAGAGCATTTATCCCTATACACGCATGCAACGCTTGGTATACACGAAAAGAGAGAAGTGGAATAAACCGCAGAGCTTTTGGAGCTACGTATATACTTTATGCCAGTATAGGGGATGTAAAACATACGGATTGGCTGTGTGGTAGCTTGTAACAAACGTAATCGCTCGTTATTTGCTTTTCTTCCTCTTTTTTTTCAGGCCACGAGATTACCTACAAACATGATGCTCTTTTTTTTATACGCTAACTACGTGTACGTCAATTCAAGTATATTGCGCTGTTTATCTAAATCGTAGCTAACTTGAGTGACTTTGCTATGATTTTTCTATTGATAATTGGCTGATTTTTCAAAGATTTTTTTACGTTGACATGTGTGTATAGATGCATTTAATCCGACTTATGCTTGTTACGTCTGATTGTCTTTCAGTGTACTATTTTGTTTCTGCATTTCATCCGAGTGTATATATAGAAAAAAAAATACGGAAAAGCCAAAAATTATCAGCGTAGAATTGAGCCAGAAGCAGTGATCATGGAAAAACCAAGTTTACCACAACGTCAGGTTAAAATCCAAACATTTGTAGGATTTAGGGGATTTATCATATCGGACGATTAACAATGACTGAACTGACTAACAAATAGATTTTTTCTTTTTTTCATACATGTTGTTGTTTCTATTACGTGTATATCTTTTAGCAAAAGCCAAATGTGTCTTGACAAAGGGCATTATTTTTTTCAATTTGGCATAGAATAAAGCTCTTTCCCATAAAAAATTTTGGATTCCAGTAAAATTTTAAGTATGTAGAATATGTTAAAGTAAAAAAAAGTTCTACGATATTTTCTCGTAAGATTTGTTCTTAAAAAAAAAGAAAAAAAAATAAATAAAAAATGTCCGAGAGGAGCTCACGTTCAGGTCAAGGACATCTTTCGTTTAAATAGTCTTCAGAATAGAGTGGAATAATAAATCGGCAATCAAAAGTATTGGCTGCAGTAGTCAAGACGCATTTAAATAATTATCTTTGACGTCGTTTTAGCACAACAGTCTATCAAAGTCCCCTTCTTAATTCTTCAAATAAATTCATAGTATTAAATCAAGTCGTTCAACGTGATTTGTCAGTCACTTTTTATTAAAAGAATCAAAAAAATTTTTGTATTTTAGAATTACTAGTTGTTGTGAATTGAATATTTGTGTTTGAATTGATAAAGTACCAATGAGCATTAGCTCATAAAGCCACACACGTGAAAAATTGAATTTGTTTTTTTTTTGATAATTAATTTACTGTTGCCCATTCATTTACATTGTCTACTAATATGTCATTTAAATACTTACTATATCTATGGACTTATACACACTCACACGTAATATACGTCTCATTGATTTATGACATCCAACTTAAGTAAGAGCATAATGAATCGAGCTTTGAGATTAATCTCAAATAGGAATTTTAGCACGAGGAGATATAATTTCTCTTATAAGAGGTGGTTCTCTCTCGTTCTCTCTTAAGCTCTCGTATCTCTCTTATCTTCCAATAAGTTTATCGCTAATCCACGATTATATGCGCGTGCGAGCACACACACATAGAGCGACCAAACGAACGACTCTTCTTCCGCGAACGAGTTGGTAATGCGAGACTTGAAACGATGTTATCGCCTCGTTCGAACAACGAACGAACGAACGATAAATAAAACTAGTCTTTGCGCTTGAGCACAAGCAAACTAGCAAGTATATAAAGATATATAGATACATATATGTTATATGTATACTTATACATGCGTGGGTATGTGTGCAAGTAAGCGCTGCTTGACTTGATGAAGAGCCGTGATAAAGGCAACGGGGAGTCTACTACGTTCGGTCAAATTAAATACTTGCCGATTATTTTCCTTTTAGGGACGCGTTTAATGAATCGCCTTATCTTCGTATAGCTTTGAGTTGTATCTTTCTTCTGTCGCTTCACGGAAAGAAAATTACTCTGCTTTAATTTTCTTTCTTTTTCTTTTTTGGGCAAATCTTTTTATTTATTTGATTAATCGTAAATTAAAATCAATTCACGTTTGATTTTAATTACCATCACAAACTCGCTAATAAAAGTGAATTTTATCATGTGATAGTAGACAAAAACTAGTTTCGGCACAGTGATTGTTTTTTTTTTTGTCGACAATAAAAAAAAAACATCGATTCAAATGAGACTTGAACATTTGATGGTTAGCGTGTAACAGTTCGTTGTTCTCGCGAATTAAAAAAAAAAAAGAAAAAAATGTAGGTTACAAACGACGAAGCTATATAGAACGAAGTCGTCGACGACGACTACGACGAGAAAAAGCTGTCCAATGATTTAACAAATGGTCTCGGTGGGGGATTAGCCGCTTGATTAAACAAAATGACTTTTAAATGTAGCAATCAACTCTCGGCACGTGTTCTCGCCGCGAATAAAAATCCGAATGTAGAGAAAGAGAGAGAGAGAGAGACATTGGTGTGTGTATATAGGTATAGATAGATCAACCGGTGTGCTATGCACAGGGGCTTCTCTTCTCCCCTCCCGCTTTCTCGAAGCTGAGAAAAGATTCGTTCTATACCAAATCCTCGCCGGGGATTATTTCCACGTGATTGCGATGCAAAAGAGAACTACTGCTGCTGCTGCTGCTCTCTTGCGCGCAAAGTCAGTCGATCGTTCGCCGCTTCTCCGAGAAATTGCCGATCAGAAATTCATTGCACCGAATAATTATTTCACATAGACTACTACCTAAACTATATACTACTCTAGATCGCGATCGCTTGCTCTCTCATCTTTTTCTCCCCTTGATGCGTGTATACGCCCTCTTATATAGGTATACCTATATATACGTACAAGCTTGATTCGATTGACTCTAACATACATTATAATCTATATGCTCGTGCTTAATTTAACATTTAAAACTAACCAAGCAGAGAATGGATGTTCTCTTTCAATTTGGTCCATTACATTTGCTCTTAGCTTCTCTCCTAGTTCATTTGATGTGCGTAAACGTGCATATGTTATGTACTTACACGCGTAAATAGATGCATTGAATCGTAGTTATAACAGCCAGTGTGTGTGTGTGTGTGTGTGTGTGTGTGTGTGTGTGTGTATGTGTGTGTGTGTGTTAACGTTGTAAGATAATTCTATAGAACTGCTGCATGTAGCTAGAGTTGGCGTGCATTTCAATTCTCGTCTTATCCGGACTAAAGTGCAGCATATTATTGAGTGGCTTCTATATACCGTGAGAGCATAGCTTTGAGGGATAGTAGAAATCCTCCCCATACAGCAAGATCGACAGTGATCATCCCTATTCTGATGAAGTGTCAATGTAGGAGAATTCATTCGGTTGCGGGTTTGATTTAAGACAAGTCCAGATGCAAGGCTTGCTTTTCTTTTTTTTTTTTCTTTTTTTCTCGTTAAATAAAATATATGAGACGCAAAATGTGTAACAAACTAAAATTTTTATTTTTTTTTTCTTTAGCGCCTTGGATCATTTCAAAAATATTTCTTTCTTTTATATTCGTAAGTAAAAAGAAACTATAAATATGTGATTATGAGATAATACTTAATTTATGGGAAAATTGTGACTATAATAGAATTAATGTTTTGATCCAAAAAATATATATCACTGCGCTTATTGTTGTTCAATTTAATTTAAAATTTTCCATCGATTTGTTTTTCTTATACATTTTTCTTTTTACAGGATTTAATAAATCTAAGGATTATAAAATTTGAAATAAATTAAAAATATTTATTGTTGCAAAGGTAAAGCTCATACGAAATTCATAAAATTAAAGTAAATAATAAATTATCGGATAAATTATAAAATTTTTATTTTCTAAAAAAATCATTTATGGAATAATTATCAAGTATAAAATATTTAAATAGTAATATCATATTATCTTCAAAAGTGATAAGTTTTTTAATGTCATCAATATACCGCACACAGCTGAAATTCTAATAACTTATATTTGAAATTCCAATATATCCTTAATGAAAGCCGCAGCTTAAGAATAACCAACGTATTAAACATGACAAATTATTCCTAGAACCTAATGGACGCGCATAATATATCGATAATTAAATCCTCACCATATACCTACTAATTGTGCATCGATTAAAATCACCAAGCAAACTCGACCACAGCTTTAATACTATAAATTTTATTTTAGAAACAATCACTCAACTTTACATCAAAAATAGCCAAAGAACATCTCTCAATAATACTTAATTGACACGCATATACACAGGAATTAATAACGCGATCACCACAAACACCATAATGTCTACACAACCAAGCTAAGGACTTACTCCAGAACCTAAGCCCATAAATCAAACTTTCTCTTTTCCCCAACGCAACCCAACAACAACATCCCACTGATTTTATTTGCTCAACAACCACTATATACCCGTACTATCCTTTAAAAAAGAAAAGAAAAGAAAAAAAAAAGGATAACCCTCTGAAAGTCACCGCGTCAGTCGCACGCCCCTACTATATACATATCGATTACTCCCAAGCTAATACTCAGTGCGAGCCTGCTCTTGTGATGTCGATTTGCTGCAGGAGCAGACGTCGAGCGCGCTCGGATAAATCGACTCGCGCGTTTCAGAGATACCGATCTTCAGCTCGAAGCTACTTCTATGTATATATATATATATATATATATATATATATATATATATATATATATACCTGTATGAA
>JAPYZE010000340.1:0-82524 GCA_030522805.1 Leptomastidea abnormis
TAGGACTTGGGATTCTTTTATTATATGTTAAAAGAAGTCACCCTACCAAGTTTGGTGAAAATCCATCACCCGAATCTCACAACTTCTCCTAGTAAGACTAAAATAAGTATATAGGATTTTTTTAGAGCGAACATTTGAACCTTTTCTTTTTTAATAAAAGAGATGAAAACAAACAAATGATATACATTTTTGCCTCGATGCGCAGTCTTTTTAGCGAATATATACGATAAAAAAAAGGAGAAGAATTGTCGGTGATCAACGACCGAGCTTTGATAAACTTCCACGAAAATTTTTAATTAAGCGAAGAGAAAAAGTTTTAAGATTAACGATAAAACACATTGTTAGTAAGACTGTAAAAAAAATAAAAGAAAAAAAAAATAGCCGAGGACGATTTTAATATGATCTCGTTGAGATGTCGATATCTGATGCTCTCCATGACATTAAAATAAAATAAATGAGCTGTAATCTCGGTTTCTGCATGAGTATATACAGCTCTCTTGTTGTTGTTGCCGCGTTTTTTACTTTTTATTTAACTTATTATTTTTCACGACGAAGTTGGGCACTTATTAATTGATTTAGTGGCTTAAGGGAATGTAAAAATAAATTTTTATGAATTAAAAAAAAAAATTATATTATTTTTCTTTTAACAATAGAAAAAAAATTTTAAATTTGTAATCAAATGACTTTTTAGTTGAAAGATTGGATTTATAATAAAATCTATTTGAAAAATAAATTTATGAAAAATTAATCTTTTATAGCACGAATTTTAAGTAATGTATAAATAGTACATTTGATACTTTAAGACAATAAGAACTTAGATGTTTTCGGTAAATTTTTTCATTCCCTTAAAGACCAACTAAATAAGAGTAAAAATATTTTAATTAAACGTACTTGATGAACATTGTTATTATATATGTGAATTAAAAAGCATAACGACTGAAAAAATTCTTTTTTCTAAATTTTTAAATTACAATTTCAATTATCAAGTGCCTATCGTTGCTTTAGACTATAGATTTGTATTTGCGTAGATGAAACACATAATTTAATAAGTCTCGTTCAATCGCGTAGTTTTTAGTATATATAATATATATACCGAGCAAAAAAGACTTGGTTCGGCAGTAAACACAATAATAAGGCATCATGCAGAAAGTGAGAAAATTTTTTTGTACGATTAATTAGACAAGTAAATGAGAGAGAACAAAAAAAAAAGAAACAACATAAGGCTTTCTGCCACACTATGTCCCTTCAGAAAAAAAATAATAATTAAGGGAATCGATCGTGTCGTCCTTATATCAGAATGATATAATGTAGTACGCTAAAGTTATTTTTACTGCCGTTTTATGGTGTACAGGTGGTTTTGCGATATTAGTAAAAACAAATAATATATTTAAAAAAAAAAAGTTTAAAAAAAAACAAAGTTATAAACGTAATATTTGCACTGAATTTTGAAACGAAAAAATAATGAATGGCTGTATGTAGTTTAACGGACAATTTTTTTACTGAGATAAAAAAATAGAAAATAATAATAATAACGAAATTGCACGAATATACGTATATGATCGACGATCAAATTGCAAAAAAAAAAAAAAACATAAAGAAAAAAAACGGGAAAAAAAGAGGGAACAGAAAAACGCTCCTTCCCCAAGTGGCAAGATGAAAGGGAAAAAAAACCAGGTTACGAGGCAGATTCGCCGAGTTGATTGGGTGATACGTACACAAAAGCACGTGTAGTCTTCTATATCTCGAAAAAAAAAAATCGTTTATTTCCGATTTTGTTTTTCCGTTTTCTTTAATCTTGGGACGGACGTAAAGCTGGGAATAAATTCACGGATTCTTAATAAAGATTTGGACGATTTATTATTGTTAGATTCAAATGTTGGCTCTTAATTATAGTATACGCAATAAAACGTAAAATGCATATCTTAATAATCAATTATTGTGCAAAAAAATAACTGGGCTAATAATAAAACCAGTTAATTGTACTATTATAATAATCTAGTATTAATCATTTAATTTTTATAAAAAAAATTTTCTTTTTAAAAATTGAGCTTACATCAAGAATTTAATATTAAATAAACAAAGTCCATTTCCGTATAAGAATCGTGATATTAAGGAAAGTCGCATTTATATCCTTCTAAATCATAAATCGCCAAAAAAAAAAAACAACAAATTTCATTCATATCATTCGCGCTCATAAGCTATATAGTCTCAAAAACTAAAATAAAAAAACTGATAAAAATAAATAAATAAAATCAAACAATGTCAAAACAAAATCTAGACAAAACATAAGGAAAAAAAATACCAAAAAGAACAAAAAAAAAAGCAAACTCACGATAAAGCTTAAAGACTAGAAATATATCCAAACAATGCAAAATTGTGTTTACACACTCCGTAATAATAATAATAATAATAATAATAGCTTTTTGCAAACTTATAGCTATTATCTCCTTATATCGTTGCGCAGCAATATACAATTGTTGCAAATTTTTAATGTCGCACACAATAAAAAAAAACACAAACATATAAAATAAACCAGAAAGATACTTTTAAAAAAATAGGCAATCATGATCGAGAAAAATCCTTCGGTAAAAAGCAGTATAGTATCGGATATAGGAAGGAAGTGGACGGGTGTTATATATAGGATGATCAAGACGTGATTCGATAACAGAGCTGGATTCCTAAAATATATACTTACTCGTGTGTGAAATATATATTATATATTTGCGGAAAAATTTTTCAGCAATGAAAGTATAATAAAAAAAAGAACAAATATGATATTAGCCGAAGGAAATATCCAGTTCTGTCTATTGTATCGCATAATATAGAGCTTTATTCCATCGTGCAATATAAATATATATATAAACGGTATATAATAGTTGCCGCGTCATAGACTGCGTAATACGAAAATTCAGCGTTCCAGAAAGAATAAAAAAAAAAAATAAAAGGAAAAATTAGCTTTCCGTTTGCTTCTTTGTTTTTCTTTTTTTTTTCTTCTCCTCTTATTAGACTGAGAAATGTTCTCAGGATAAACAGGCTTGTCACGTGAATGCATAATATACTGCGGGGATGAAAATTTTTTTGCAATTTCCATTGTTCCAGCGGAATCGGTATCATAAAATATATTATGTACCTTGTATATGCAAATATTCATCCGACTGACGATTAGTTGCGGGATTAATGTTTTACAATTAGCGTTTAAGATTTTTGATTGCACACAGATTAATTTTAAGCTGTATAGAAGCTACAGTTTTTCCTTTTTCTATTTGCACAAATAATTACTATTAGAGAAATTTTATTATACTTTGTTTTTGTTAGATTTTATTGAGAGTGCAAGTATTAGAAAACAAAGCTTTACAAGCTTTTTGTTTTTATCAAAGCACTGAAATATTAATTATTAGTAAGCTATATGTTTTAATGTTGTTTTGTAATTATTTACATTTAAATGTATATTTTTGAAGAATTTTAACTGACAGTATTTTGAACAGCACGATTAATTTAAATAATTTTTATAAAAAATATTTTATTATTCGATTTAATTTCAAAAGTATTATCTACAAAGTTTTATTAAATCGTTGAAAGTATAAAAAGTTCAATTTCTCTAATTTATCGAAATTTTTTTTCTAGTTTAATTAAATTTTTAAAATAAGAAAATAAAAAATAAATTATTTATTGAATTAAAAAAAAATTTAAGGCATTAAAATTTTGGAAGATGCATTTGTATTTGTCAGAAGAAATTGAATTTCTTATACAACACACGAAGCAAACATATACTTTATAAATATTTTAAAATATATTTAAAGTCGCGTTCAAATCGGGCTAATTTTAACTTTACACTTGATCGTTTTGAAATATTTTCCATAAAAAATTGAATATAGTTTAATTAAACTGCCACTGAGAAAGCCAGTCCTAATCGTCACGAAAAGTAAATAAGTGATAAAGCAAACGGTTCCACTCGTTGGGTTGTAAACGCTTGCATTAGAATTGCTCCATATATATTAATAGTCAAAAATTTTTGCTGAACAACATAAAATAAAAATCTCGCAATAATAAACGTGTTATGTAAAAAAAAAAACCAAAAAAAAAGAAAAAAAAATGAAACTAAAACAGTTTTGGTGCACATGTACACGCAGACATACACACACCCACATGTAGGTTGTATAAGAATCGGTTGTGCGTTATAAAAATTGCATATGCAGAAGCTTCTCGCAGTTAATTTCCTCCTTTTGTAATGTTTTTGTATGGCTATCACTTACAAAAGCGCTTACAATGAGGACGAACAAGTTCGGTAAATAGCTTCTTACTATGCACTCTGTGTTGTGAATGGTTAATTATATAATTATTATTATTATCATTGCAATTAATAAAAAAAAATATAAACATACACGTACACACGCTGAGGCAGATTTAAAAAAAAAAAGCTATAATGGGACGAAAATGGCGTAGGGGGGATTTGGGAAAGGGAAAAAAAAAGAAATGATATATAATAAACAATAATGATAATATGAAATTTAATATATATTTATATATATATAGCCAAGGCATCGTAATATTTTAGCTATTAATAAGCAAAGACAATTTTTTATATACATATATGGAAATAATTATACACCGTGGACAAAAAAAAAATAATAAAATATAAAATAAATATAAAGGACACAATGATAAAATATTTACCAATATATATTCGTATATATATAGTGGAAAGTTTTATCGTTTGATACTGGAGTGCTTCGAAATGAGCCAAGATAAAAAATTTTAATTTTTTATTTTCTTAGGGACGATTTCATCGTAATTGCATTGCGTTACATTTCTCATCATTTTCTCCTTTTATTTGACCTATACCTAATATAATTTCTTTTGAATTCAAATTTGTTTTAGTATAAAAATCAAACGTTTTATGAATCGTAGATAGAATAATTATTTGTGGATTTACATAAATATTTCAGTATTTTATTGATATTCTTTTATATTAAATTTTTATTTATACTATGCTTTTATTGCTTACGTACAAGTATTATTTTCATTTTCTATACTTTTTTTAGAGATGTAGTTTTTTCGTGTTGTTAAAAAAAAAAACAAAACGAGAGAAACGTATTTACTTTATTATTGTCTATTAATTAAGAAAAAGCAAAGTGTAATTGACAAAAAAGAAAATTATTCTTGTAATTAAGGAACCAATGGTTGGAGTAGTAGTGAGTAGGTTTTTTAGATCCATCTCATCTCGATATACAAATATCTGCCATCAATCAATTTTTTTTATTAAAAATTTAAATTTTAGTATTTTAAATTATTTTTAAAATAGCACTTTCATAGCATATATTCAGTTAAAAACAATTAAATCCCTTAAATTTTTAATTAAATTTCGGTATTATAAAAATTATTTTTATCACGTAATTTAATTTTTTAAAAATGGCAGATAGTCTCATCCATATCATCATCCTAGTCACAAATACCTACCTACCTGAGAAAAGTAAACGCTAAATATTAAAAAGAAAAAAGAAAGAAAAATTTTCTACGTTATTTTTTTGGTCAGATGTCTTCTCTTGTTCTCTATAGATGTCTGATGTGGTTCAATTTGTAAAATAGAGAACTTGTAAACTGCGATGAAAATGGGCGAAGAGAATTTGTGCTTAAACAAAATAATAATAATACTAATAATAAAAATAAATGCACTTTTGTAGTCAGGTGTATTATCTAAAATAGCGCGCTATGATAAATAAGTTATAAAATGAAGTACAGTAGCACATATTATAATAGATTTTACTGTTATGGTTGCTGGCAAAACCATTATTTCCAACATTCCTTCATCGCTACCTGTGAATATATGACAATTTGAGCATTTTTAGGTTCCTTAATTTTAGTGTAATATTTCAAATGTAAAAAATTAATTATTTACCAGTATATTTTCTTTGTAATTTATTTAGTATACTAAATTATTATTTTTTTTTAATTCTATTTTGAGATTATGCCAGTATTAAGTCGATACCTACTCGTTTTAAATTAATGCGTGAGAAAAAAAATGACTCAATTTGTCAGAATCGTTATGATACCAAAAATGTATTAAGGACAAGAAACTCCTCCCCAGCACAGCTAAAATGTGACAATGAGTCAACAATATTAATGGTGATCTGTAATTTTTTTTTCACCATCTTCTCGTTATCATTTGTTTTTAATTTTAATTAATTGGCGATGTATTAATGAAAAAAATAAATGGATGATATAATCTAAAGCAATGCAAATGCAATCTTTAAGAAAAAACAAAGTGTAGTGAAAAAAATTAGAACTAAACATCAACTTGGTAAAAAAAAAGAAAAAAAAAAGAATTTGCTTGCGACTAAGTCAGTGTTATAACTATTGGACCTAAAAAATCGGAGAATTGTGTAATAATAACTGTGAAACGCTAATCTCTTGTATATTCCTCGTGAACAGATACACGACGTAGACAGATATAGACTTCAAGAACGAAGATATATTTTATTTACATGCGCAGACATTATAAATATCTGAAAATCCTTGGTATTCAATATTGGTGTATATATAAAACTATATAGATGATAAATTAATTGTTCTAATTGTTAAGATAATCGGAGTTTTATATTATATTAGTTATCATCATTGATTTTACGTTTTAATTAGCCATTGATTTTCAGATGAATATATTTTATTTTGTATAAGATACAAAAATAAAAATTGCACATTCCATTTCTAGTACAAAAGTGTGCTATATGTGTGCACTTTTTCCTGATATGATTGGAATAATGCAATTAATTGTAATATTGTATTTTAGTTGATAGAATATAAGTTTAGCTAATTATGTGATTGAATAAAAATAAAAAGTAAAGGTTGACATTCGAGTGATGAATTGCTGAGGCTGTGTACCTTGGAAATTCTTATTCTAAAGGTTGTGCACAAACAATTCTGTCATTTTAAAAAAAAAATCCCGTGATGTAGAAAATTGCAATTGCTGTGCTTCGAGAGCGAGTATTAGGCACATATCAGAAAATATTCTTGTATCATAAAACAATCAATCATCATTTTAAAGTGAATCTCTCATGTTCCATACGCGATAAAACATAATGTTTTGTGCAATAAAATTGTGAAATCGTAAAATTAAGTTTGTAATATTTTGTAAGCAAGTTGCAGCTAAAATTCATTTTTAGAAGTTTGTAATGCTAATTAACAGTATGATACAACAAATTTGTTTGTATTCTATTAACACGAATTTGGTACTATTTAAAGTAACTATTTATTAATTTTTTATTAACTTAAAAAATATTAGAATAAAGTTGTAACAATATTATTTTATTTTTTTTCTTATAAATGTAGCATTGCAAACTTTTCTAAAAGGAATTTCAATTTTCATAAATGATATTATGATTCTTTATGTAATGTATAAGTTTTTCTTGCATTATAAATGCTGTAACTTGATATCATGGAATACTGTACCTATGTGAAAAACATTTATAAAAGTTATAAGATTAATTTTAATAGATAAACTTTAATGTATCGCTTACAGTGACTGCTTTCATGATGTTAATGTAGTCGATCATAGAAAAAAAAACCAAGTCTTGCATTTTTCAATAACGCACTACATACGCTGAATCTTTCATTCTGCATTTTGTCACTATGATCGATGCTGTAATAATACTTTGTCATTTATAAAAACTGTGAAGATTTATTTACGAAAATTCATTACAAATATTGGTACAATAAATATAAAGTCGTTCATAATACAATGTCTTATTATTTACACCTCACTTTTTACTTGAGCAGAGCTAATGATTTTAGAATTGATTGGCACAAAACTGGCAATTCACTGAGTGGAGTAAATTCTGCGGCTAAAATAGCATTTGCAACAGCAATAGTATCTTCAACAGAGGCTTTAGACTTGATCCATATCCTTCCATTCATTCCAATTGCAACTTCATACCTCAATTCTTCAGATAGCATACGCAAAATTGGACAGTCTTTGTTGAGAATCTTCCTAACTAAGCTTAAAGAACATGTAAAGACCATGCCATCTGGGCTCAATACACCTAATTTGCCTTTTTTACCAAAAGAGTCAACACACACTAGTTCTGGTTCCATGTCTTTGCTGGCAACAAGTAATTTTGCATAGACAAGATCTCCTACGTTGACATCAGGCCTATTTCTTTTACTGGCACCTTCAAATCCCAAGTATGAAAGAGATGCTTGTTCGCTGCCTCCTATGTCAACTTTGAAAATGTCACCTGCTTTCTGAGTTACAATGCCAACAACATTTTCTCCTTGACTGGGAATGTACCTATTTTTTTAAAATAATAAGATAAAATATAAAAGAATCATGCTAGATTACATTTTTACAATCAACTACTCAATATATTACCTTTTTTGATAACTATCGACGTAATAAACCGCCTTTCGTTTTTTCAAGATTCCCGCTTTGCACGCATATACAGTTTCACCGTCGGTTCTTAAACCTGGGCCTAATATTATTTTTTGCTTCTTATCTATGGAATCAATACCTTTTATTCGATCGCCAGGCATCACCACATCATTAACGGATACCTCCATCGTAATAAAATGAGATCTAAAAATTGGAGTTCTACATGTGTTTGAAATCCTTTTTTAGGTTAAGAAACAACAACATTTTGTGGAGCAGAAAAACCAAAACACTTACACGTGCCTGTAACAGCTGCCTTGTCATTGGAGGGAGTTGTAATAATTGCATTACTTATTGCATATTTTTAAAAAAAAAATTCATTTGTAAAATTTCTTTTTTTTTTTTAATAAAGAAAATAGTCTTAAATGAAAATACAGTGGTTTTTAAATTAAATTTATATATTTACAACAATTTACAAATAATTTAATATAAATATCATTTATTAGTAAAACAAAGTTATATTTTCACATAACTTACATTTTGCAAGGATAAAAGACTTTTATCCATTTAACAAAATTAACATTTGAGATATGCAATCATGCTTTTTAAATAATGGTCATCCTTTCAGTCGAACAGTCTTTATGCAAGGTTTACCATGTCTTCTTTGTGCTTCTTCAAGAAAAGCATTTTCCATTTGACGCACAATCTCATTAAAAAATAAATTTGACAAATGAGAGTGCAACCAAGATTTAAATTTGAAAGACAATGAAAAATCTATCACACATGTTTGTGGATTGTTTTTTAAACCAGGTGAAAATATCCAAAGTGTGTTTAAATGATCGAATAATTTTCCTTCAGTACACTCTGCCTTGACAAGTTGAGGGTAAGACATAGTAACATTTGACACATAGCTTTCTTTTAATGGAGGAAATCCAATAGTTAAATTTGCTCTTAAATTATCTGGTTTTTTGTATATTATGTCAGACTGTTTACAAAATGGCAAGAAATGTTTATAATTTCCTACGTCCGCTACAACATTGTAAATTTGATCCATGGAAAACCTAAAACACATATAATTGTGAAAAATACTATTTAAAAATATTTGGGCTAGCTTATATCTTACAAAACATTGAACCAGGTTATACAAAAAAAAATTATTTGTAAAAAAATTATCAAACTAACCCAACAAGTTTTCTTCCTTCATATTCTTTTGTCCTGCTTTTATCTAAAGTTGTGTAAACTTGTCTTATGTTATTTCTCTCTCTTAAATGAAAAGCAAATTGCTCTACAATTGGTGTGGACCTTCAAAATAGAAAAAAAACAATTTTCATGTTGCAAAATGTGACTTTGAAAAACAATAAACAAGTAATCTGAATGGTTTATTACCTGTGCATTTTGGAAACTTTTCCAACTTTTCTCAAATACTAATATCTATAATATTTATAAAAAAAAATATTTATTTACAATTTGTACATGTTTATTCATTGAAAAATACAAATAAACATATTATAAATCATGACATCACGAAGTTTACAGCTGTAGGTAAAAAGCAGAAATATATAACGTCTGCTACACCCAAACATCTGATTGGCTAATATTTATCCCCACTCGAAAAGCTTTCATTGAGCGGTAAATTACATAAACATATATAGGTAGTTATCAATTTTTATAGCTAATATATGACTAACGTATCAGCTGATTATTAAAAAAAATATTTAAAATTAGATATTTATTAAAACTATTAATACTTTTGTTTGAGTAATGCAATGATATTAAATAATTCTGGTAAAATTATAAATTTGAGCTTTTTTATATTGGTTAATGTCAAGTTCTACAAGAAGATTAGTTTGTGTAAAAAAAGGTAATAATTTATTCTTCAATAGCATCTAGTTCTTTTTTTGTGGAATTACAAAATTTTAATAACTTGGTAACCTAAAGACTTAATTGTTATGAGTAATTAATACAAATTGGATATTTTTTCTAAATTTTTTACGCGTGCTTCGTTGGTCAAGTAATGTAATTATAATTTATATTGAATTTGCAAAAAAAATTAGCATTTAAATACGTGGTAAATGTAAGGTGAAAAAAAATTTTAACTAACCTTGCAAGCTAAATGCAATAATATTACAACGACTGTTTTTTAGACGAGCTATATGAATTTAAAAGATATTTTTATCCTCTTTAAAAGGTTACACGTTTGCAAGTGTATATTGGCAAACTTTTTGGCATATTGGGCAATATATGCATCGTTAACACGTGTGGATTTTCATTGTCAAGTTACGCAATAGTCAAAAATAAATAAATAAAAAAAAAACATATTGTTCATTTCGTTATTGCGATATTCAACTATTATCGATAAACATTTTGCAAAATTATTTTTTTCATTTTTCAAAATTTTAAAAATGACTATTGTTATGACGTTATTAGTAAGTCAAGTATAATAATTATATCTAATAAGTAATGTTATATATGTATAATAATTTTTAATAGCTCTCGAGCTTGTATCAATTAATAAGCAGTTAATTCCTCAGCTCAAATACCCAAGCCAAATTGCCAAGCGGAAAGCGGAAAAAGAGCGTATTGAGTAATTATTCAAGAACTAAATATGCTTATACTATGTCAAAGAAGTCTTGCGCTTATTTTCTTGCTTTAACTCAAAATATGACAATAATACGAAAACTTATTATTCCGGCAATAAATATTTGTATTATAAAAAATAATTGTAACTTTGTTTAAATGTCTAAAGTTAATAGAAGATATTATCTATATACGTACCGCGGTCAATTTGCAAAATTACATGCTCGAGCAGATAAGATTAAAGTGACGCGTGCTCTTAGAAGCGCAACGCGCAATTCGCCAAATTAGCATTTTAGTTCCGGAGTAATATTTGCGAATTCGCATGCGCGATTATTTTCGCGCAATTTTCGTATTTTGACTTGGTTATTTATCATATTGCTAAGAGTGAGTGTTTTTATTAAGTGTATTGAAATTTTGTATTAGAATATTAAATAGTAATTCAATAAATTTGTTTTTTTTTATTTTATTTGTTAATTTTTATAAAACAAAAACTTTATAAAAAATAAATAAATAAAATATATTGTACGAGTAAGGTTTTGATTAAATAAAAATTTTAAGGCAAGTATAATTACAATAATCTCTCTTTATTCGATCTTGATCTCTTTGTACAAGTAATTTTTTATGCAGAAGCCTCGGAGTCTATCGCCATAAGTCGAAGCCGTGAGGCACCATTGGCTCGTTCTGAGATTTAAACAAAAATCTTGGTATGCAGCGAAAATTTTCATTTTTTTTCACGGCTACATCGCATTTACAATCATCTTGAATTACGTTTTCTTAACTCGCGGCGCAAACTTGATACTCTTTTTTTATTTTTTTTTCTTATTAAAAAAAAAAGATTTAAGGCAATTACTCTCGAAGCTTCTTAAGGCATAAACGATGCGCTTTCGCTTCTTTATCTTCTTACGACGTACAATTCATCCTTTTTTTTCAAGCTTTTAAATATTTTTTTCCAAAACAAGTTTGTGTATTTTTTTTCCCAAGGTGGCTGCTCATGTTAAAATTGTCTAAAAAGCGTTGTACATTCGTAAAAAAGTAATCTAATAAAAAAATGCACCGCAGACTTAATTCCAACAACGCTTGTGCTGGACACGCCACATCACTTTTTAACATATATTCTCTCTCTCTCTCTCTCTTTCACACCGCAAAAGCTCGTGCTTCATTACACGTAGCACCATCTTTTTCACATTATCATAAAACATTTTTCTCTTATAAATCTAAAGTCTCGTAGCTTTTTTTTTTGAAGAAAATATTTTTGTTTGAGTCTGGTTATGAATAAATTCAAATATTAAAATAATGACGTGGTGTAAGAATAGTGATCTCAAATAAATATGAAAAGTTTGATTTTTCTTTTAACGATCAGTAGCCGCTTAATTGTATTTTCTATTGTCACGTTTTTTTTTGTCTTCCTATAAACATGTAGCAGTGGCCATTGTGTTGGTATTTTTTATGCTATACAATTACAACTATATCTTATAAAGTATCATTTAATTTTCTGCTCGAATAAATAATCCTTTTTTTATTTTTGTCGCGCGCTTGTCAACGGTAATCAAAAAAAGAGATTCAATCTTTCCTTCCTTTCTCGCTTTTCTCCGCATATACAATATATAAAGATAATTATAAATTTGAAAAATAACGAATTTCTCTTGACTCCCCTAATACGAGACTCGCATGTCTCGCTGACAGTACATTTTATAATTTAAAGTCACGTTCATGTACATAATATCGCTCATTTTCCTAATTCGAACGACGATACAGCTGCCGATCACGAAGACCGCTATCACTCTCGTCGAATACGATAAACTTTCTTTGCAAATTAAACTTTCATCTTCCATGTGAAACATCTTATCTACATTTCATGAAACATTATATTATGTCACTGTAAAATCTATAATATATATTACTCTAAGAACGACTTATAAAACAGTTTATATAAAATAGCAATTAAATAGTTTAAAAATCACAACTACAGTCGCGAGTTTCTCGTTATTTTCTTAAAATAATTTAAAAAAAAAAGAACTAAAATTTCTGCGCTTAGTTAATTTCTCTTTCGCGCCAGCATTCCTCTCGCTTTCTACATTTTTGCTTTTCTCAACAACAATACGAATTAAAGTTCTTTCTTCATGTTCAACGAACGAAGTGTAACGATCTATCTACAGCTAAATACTCATGAAATGTACATCCATTTAAATTAGAATAGGACAGAACAACAATAAGTCGCATATATAATAACATCAGCATTATAACGACGTATAACACTGGAGAATCCTTGAAAACTCATTTAAACAATTAGTTTTCACATTAGTTGCAGCTTTCACGGTGTGTGTAGGCTCAAGGTCAACGATTGACACCGTTGATTCCATAAAATAATTCTGGTCGACGTGTGCGATTTTCACTTATATACGACGACAAGTAAGCTTGACACGGACGCACAATATACTCTCTCAAAACACGATAACGAGAACAAAAACAGCAGGCTACAAAAAATATTTGGTCGGAGTTCGGAGAAGGAAATTTGAAAGACAACGGAGGATTTTAGATGCCTATTGAGCGGCCGTCGTCGTTGCCGTTGTTGTCGTCGTAGTTGACGTGGATCACTTGGAGCGCTGCTGGATCTCATCGTCATCGCTGTAATCGTCGCTGAGATAATGATTATTAGGCGCGATTTCGTAGCGTCCGGCCTTTTTTGGTGGAGGACTGAAATTAAAGACAAATGGTGGTTTGGCTTTTTTTTTGAAGATTCCGATTAGCCGATTTTATGATAAAAAGCGAGTCGAAATATATTGTAAGGCTCACGCAGACGGGAAGTTAGGTGATTATTGTTTTCAAGGTGAAATTCTTCGATTGTCTGTGCACGTGTCTACGCAGTTGGAACTGTGTGTTATGCGTGTAGATGTACGTAAAAAGGTAAGTATGTTAATTGAGATTAGATTAGTAAATATAGACTATACACGTAATATAGTATAAAAATTGTGCAATGTTTAGTAAATAAATTTTTAATGAACATAGAAAGGAAGAAAGCTGGATAAATTTTTGGTTTTAATATATACAATATGTTTAAAGCAGCACAGGATACATATAAAAATAATTTTTTAGTTTTTAGAAATAAAAAAAAATATCTAAATAAAAAACATAATCGTTTTAATAAGCAAAAATACAAAGTGGTTCATACAAAATAGCGTTTTTAATAAAAAAAAAACCATTAATAAACATACAAATAAAAATAAAAAAATAAAAAATTTTTGAAGTATCAAAAACGTAAAAACATAAATTTTATCACTCGCATAAAAAAACAATTTTAATATTTAAATCAAATATCTCTTAATCTAATAGTGTGAATATTTAAAGAAAGCAATCAGGTGAGTCAAAAACGCTCTGAATCGCTCGCATAAAGCATTGAAAACATGCGGTACAAGCTGCTAAGTGCCAGTATAGAAGCTTCCAATGCATGGCAGATCATATTAATTTGTTGCTCTTTTAAAGTAAGCGATAGATTTGAAGAGATGAGAATTAGCGAGACTTCTCAATAGAGTTGAAAGCTACATGGTACCTTATTTGGTCATCTTCGTTTTGACTGCTACTACTGCTGTTTGGACTGCCATCTCGCTTGGGGCTGGCTGGTGGTGAGAGAGCTTGCATTAAACGACCCTTGCCCTCGTTCCATATCGTTGACTACGGAAAGGAACAGAAAAGATAGCAATGGCATTTATTAATGTGAATAATCTGACGTACGATTTTATAAAAATTGTAATAAATTGACGTGTACATACTCGTTTGAAAAACACTCTTATAATTAAAAAGACAAACAACAACAACATGCATTAATTTCTTTAAACAATTTTATTTAAAATTTTAATTTATTTACTATCAAAAACAGCTAGTAATAAAAAACAGGGTGTAAATTTTCTGAAAAAAATATTTTCTTTTTGTTTTAAATATAATAAGAACAAACAGAAAGAAGAACTTAAGGATAATAAAGTCATATTTTAATGTAGGTACATATGAAAAACAATATATAATGGGAAATATAATTTAAAAATAGAAATGTAATGTAAAAATGGCAATCAACAGATTTTCACCTTAACAGACGTATAAATAAATAAGAAATAAACATAAAAACTATGACTAGCGCATATATAATTACCAGACGCCCATCTCGCCCAAACAAGAGCAGGAATGCATCTATGAGATCCATCCGTTTTTCTTCGATATTCTCCATGACCCGCTTTCCCTTATCTTTTAAGTCATCGATTTTATTTTGTAATCGGAACTTTTTCTCCTGTAATGTGAAATTATTTATACTGTAACTTTAAAATAATTAAGCCAAAAATCCAGTCTTTAAAAAAAATATTTCAAAACATTAGATAAACTATTCAAATAATTTATTAGACGAATTTGCGACAGATTGAAACATAGAATTATATGCAGATAATATCACTTTTAAATATTATTTGGATTTTCAAAACAAATGAATTACTTACATTGAGGAACGATACATTCAGCTCCTTCGCGCTGTAACCTCTAGCCAAATTCCTTCTGACGTATATATCATAATCCTTTACGATTCTCGCCACGATGTCCGAAGTAGAGACTCCTTCCGTTCTTTGCGTCGCCGCAAACATCCCTTTCGCTTTCAATTTCGCGTACAGATCAGAACTATCCTCAGTCTCGTATGGTATATCATCGTGTGCTACAAAATCGATCTACACAAAAACAAAATCAATTAAGTACACTTATTGTACAAATTACAATCTTTTTTGTGTTTATTGTACAAGATAAATTTACTTTATGTTTTTCAAGGAAGTCGTCATCGAGTTCCCAGGGTGCATCTCTCACCACTTCGTCTACGTAACGACAATGCCTCACAGCATCATACCGTTCGCTATCAGTCATAACGGTGCGCCCTTTTTTACTGTGCGTCAATTCGTCATTGCACACTAGAATATTAAGAGTTTTTTTTTCACGAATCAAATATGCAAAAAGATTTGAATAAAAAATTCTAATATATAATATTTACCTCCCACAATCAAATAAACGTTTGGGAACAGATTTTTCGCCTGCATAAGTTGCCTGGCATGTCCCTGATGGAACAAATCGTATATCCCATCTGCGTACACTCGCACTTTCCTTGGCGCTAAAAAAAAATTGTTTTTTTATATTAATACATAATTAAAATGTTACTATAATAAATTGAAGATGTAATTTTAAAAAATTGCATCAATAAATTTGAAAGAGAATATTTTAATAGTAATAAGGTATTGTTTTATTCACCTTTCCCAGATTTAGCTGCTTTCATTGTTATTTTTATACTGTAATCACAAGAATTACGCTCAGCAATTGCATCTTGCTCATCGCAGAATGGAGCCTCTTTACATATACTCTGTAAATAAAAAATTATCTCTTAATGCAAAATAAAATTTTTTAATTTTTTATTTGTAAATCAAGTGTTAATATTCACACATCACTCACAACAAACTTATAATCAATAAATGGATTCCTGAACTTCTGGTAATATGAAACTTCATCTTTACGTGAACTATTACACAACTTCATATTTCCATATGTCATCTTAACCTTAAGTTTTACAAAATATAAAAATAAATAATTTTAAAATAAAAATAAATAATTTATAATTTAAATTTGAATAAAACTATTGCATTAGTATTAATGAACTTTTAATGCGAATGAGAAAACATATGGGTAATTTTCCTTTGCTGTTTGCCAACTGAATGAATCAGTTTTACTCTAGCTGTTCAAAGACAGCAAGGCACTCTTATACATAACTAATTCTCATAAGCCAATGAATATTATCAGCAAAAATATTAAGTATCTCCTGACCCATTCTTAACTGCGTACATATAGATAAGAAGTCTATCTATCTTCAATCACCAGTAAGTAATTAATAATCCAGTAAGGGTGAGTATAAATTTTTTTTTTTAAAGATATATTTGCTTTAGTATATTAATGAATCATTGTATTATCAGCTATTGTCATATTTAATGAAAATAAATATTTAATTTATAATGTACATTGTAAGTTTCATCATAGTAAAAAATGTTTTAATTTCAATGCTTTAGATATCTTTTTAAACAGTTATTTGATTTTTTGCATAAAATTTATTTAATTATAATTTTTGTCTTAAAAAATATTTGACAAAAAACTGTGTAGATGATTATGTATAAGCTTTGCAAGTTTGTCGGATTGTATTAAAAAATCAATAATCTTATTGCAACATAAGCAACAATATGACCTCATGACAACTGGATTTATAAATTACATTCTGAGTAAAATTGTTACTATTTATATTGATTTTTTTCTACTCTTGCACATACATAAGGGCAGACTTATAGAAAATTTTATTGACTCTAATTTATTCAGTATATTTTTAAAAATTAAAATATATGTATTGGCAATGGTAAAAAATAATATTCCATTTAATAATGAATAAAACAAGACTTACAGGACAAAAGGAAGAATCCTCTTCCTTGGAAGAAGCAGCATCTTCAGCTGCTCCATTTTCACAATTATTTTGATGATTTTGCATCTCCATAATGATTGTTGGCTCTTCGCTGCGTATTCTTTTTCTTTGTGACATTTTACTTCATAAAAATACTTAGGTTCTGAAAATAATAAATAGAAATTTTAGTATGGATTTTGGATTACATTAACAATAAATAGCATAAAAAGCTGAAAATTACAAAAATTTCTTCACGTCTAATAAGAAATTAAAAAATGAATTGAGTAAAAATTTTTTTTTCTTTTAAATAAAATCCAAAATTATGATAACAAAATTTGTCAGCTTTTAATAAAATATTTTTTTTTTTTAAATGTTTATCATGAAGTCTTGAAACATTAGAGATCAAGTTGATTTGGTTGTCAAGGTTCAATTAGAAAAAAAGACATATGACATATGGAACAAATTTCAATCAATTGAAAATTAATAAAACTACACATTAAAGCACTTGTCATATACGTGTTTTTCTAAGAAAAACAATAGTAAAACTAAATTTCTATTTATAAAAACCTAATTTACCTTAAAATTAAACGCTAAATCTAGAGCACATTAATCACCAATACATTCAAGCTGTGCACGGATTACAGTGGTCCTAACATTGATTCAAGAATGAATTGTGTATTAATCATACATCAATTATAAAGAAGAAAAAAAAAACTAAACAAAATAATGATCTACAGAGGTCAAAACAGCAATGTTTATTTTCTTAGAACGATAGCCATGTTTAGAATACAATTACTACCAATCAATAACAAAAACAATAAATTGGAACACCAATTTTAAAAAAAAACTAATTGCATAATACAAGGCGAGAAGTAACTTTGTAATAAAACTTGCCAAAGCTGCAGAATAAAATGACAGAGAGCAAGAGAGAGAGAGAAGGTGAGTGTGAGGGGGTGACGATGAGTAGATATATAGAATGAAGAGAGCGTCCTATTTCTAGCAAATGAAAAAAAAAATCGCAACATCGAACGATAGAAAGAGAGAAAGCATCATGAAACAAGTACGTACGATGTCGTGATGCGAGTAGGGCGAAAGCTCGCCGAGCCGACTCGCAACAACCATTGTATTATTTCCCGTAACTGTCTATAGAAAATATATATGTATGACGTATCTATATCTAATAGTCCAATGGCTTCTCAACGTTGGATATATGTACACATATGTACCACTATACCTATATTTATAAGAAAATTTTCTTTGCCCTATCAGTAATATTGCTAATATAAAATCGACGCACAGTACACTGTATACTCCAAGTACAACATACACTATACACGCTCCTATAAATCGATTTCACATATAAGAGTACTGATAGTATTGAGATTTGTGTACATAATATACGACGTCAAACGTTCAGAATCGGAGCAGATAATAATATTCTCCTCCTATATATAAATTTGTATACCTCCAAAAAATCCAGCTATATCGTATATACGTAAGGATGACGTGGTTAAAGGGATGTTTTCTTGCACATACACACAGTAATTTCACTTAAATGTCCACTACTGTACCTTGACAATAATAAACGCACTTTTCTAACCAGACACTTCTTTCTGATATAATATATAAGTAAGTATAATAATGTCAATCGTATAAGTACCTATATATACGTACACGTCAAACACACTTCTGCTTCCTCGATTAACGGACTCTTTCCCTCTCTTTCTTTCTCATATAAACATCAGTTCAATCTTTGTTTTGCTCCGTAACGTCTTCACGCGTTCCTCCCTTTACACGCATATAAGTATTGCAGTTATATATCGTCCACGTTTACTGATGATGACGACAATGATGACATATACACCACTTATTAAACGTTAAATTAAAGTCGCGACTGCGTGTCTCGATCTATAGATGAAGAAAAGTTGATTAAAGTATTAAAGTATAATCGCGCGACAACTGAAGAACTGAGACTCGTTTTCATGCACTGTATAAGCTGTAAAGAGTATACACTCCCAATATCCATTGCCAGATCATCAGCTGGTGGCTGATACTTTAGCTACTGTGCCACTGCCACCCCGGCGGCGATGTGTGGCAGCGCGCAGCTCTAAAACGCGCCACCCGCTGCTGCCGCCGCGCGCGCACATATTCTCCCCCCACCACTTTTTATTATACATATCTATAATCAACATATCCACAGTATCCACACATATAGGTAACGTACAATACATACATTGCTATGAGAAGAACGCATCAACCAACGCACCTATCGCGTTTTTGGTCTTTGTCTTGGTAAATATACACACACACACATATATCTCTATATATAATGTAAAGAAATTACGTTGTAGAACGCCAAGCTTATTCGTATTATTGCTCCGAAACTCCGAAATATCAAACGCTCCTATGTTATATAGATATAAACCATTAACACACGGCCTTTGCTCCGATTTTTCGTCTTCTTTTTTCTCTCTCGTTCGCTTACGTATATATAGCTTCTCCGTTTCTTAAATGTAGTTTCTAATATGCTATTGCTCCTTTTTTAACCCTCCTCAGACTATTCTTTCTTTTTACCCCTCTTATATATTGTGACGCGTACCTTTTTGTTCGCACATATAAGTGTCTCTGTATATATGAAAGTATACATAATAAAATGGGCTATTGTTCTTTTAAGCTGGCGAGACTATTTCATTTTCTTTGCTGCCAGTTCTTTTTTTCTTTCTTTTTGAATTTACTTATACAATAACAGAAGAAACAAAACGCCAACCTTCTTTTTTATTATTCTTTTTTTTTTCTTAGCTTGGTTTTCAATCTTGGTACAATCGAGTTTAAAAAAAAAAAAAAAAAATGTTTTAACGACGATGACAATTCAGCAGATTTGAAACTTACTGTCTGCATGTGATATAAAATATACTAACTAAACAGATGTAAGCCATCGGCCTTAATTTAAAAAAAACAATCTTGTTAAAAGAATTATTCGCGTATTATGTCAATTTGAATGAAAGAACGAAGAGTAATATCGTTATTCACATATCTATTTCTTTTATTTTTTTTTTAAAGAACGAGTTTTTTAAACTGGGGAAAATCCTAATAGGAAAAAAGATATAACGAACGCGTGATAATAAATGCTAGATTATAAAAAAAAAGAAAAGAAAAAAAAATTAATAGACACTTTTAATATATTACACACTTATAATATGTAAAATAAAAGAAAACTTGCTTATATTGCTCGTAAATAAAATCCGGAACTGGAAGATTTATAAACTCGTCTTCATATATCCAAAAAGAAAAAAAACGTATTACAGTACTTTTCCAGTGACAACAAAAGTAACGTATTTATAAAAATCTACCACGCGGGTGTATATTGTAAATTATCATCATATTTCGCCGTGTGTCTATCGCTGTTCGAAACGGAAAAACAAGCTTCCTCTCTCGTGACCAATTATCATCGAAGATATCGAATATTGTTGAGCCGACACTCATATACACATTACACATATATAATCTATACTTAATACCAGAGTTTGAAATCGACGTGACGACCACGTGTTGATGTCTTCAAGAACAAAAAAAAAATTAAAAAAATAGAAAAAAAAAAGCTTTGGCTATAATGTCAACTAATAAAAATTTTTCTTTTACTTTTATTTTGCTATATAAAACTTGAGCTTTTGCGTCATTGGCCAAGCTTTTTGTAAGTGTGTAATCTATATATATTTCACGGAATATATATGAACATCATTGGTGTGTTTTTTGAAGAAAAAAAAATCTGACACGCGCTTTTTGCAAGAGTAATATTTTTTAGATAAATTAAAAAAAAAAGAGGTGTTTAGGTTGAGGGAAAAAGTCTTTTTAAAACGATACTTTTAATTTTTGTTCCAAGAACAGGTGGCAGCTTTTTATACTTTTTTTTTGTACTTTTTTTTTGCTGATAAAGCATTTGCAAATTGCTGATTCAACGAAAAGTACAGAGTACACAATACATGACGTTATCGAAGGTGACGATAATTTTTCAAAATCTTTTTTGATATTCTTACAATTGATATTGAAATTTGATTATTATTAATTAAAAAAAAAATTATTTTAATTAAACTCAAAAGAAATTTTTGATGTAGGAAAGTCCAAGTTGATATCTGTTGACTTTCAACATTTTTTTTAAGCCACTATATATTCTCGTAACGGAATTCTTCAACATTAAAAAAAAAAAAAAAAACGAAAAGAATTTGATATGAAAAAGATAACACATAACATTCCTCTCTTTAAAATATAATTTTTATCCTCACAATTTAAATTCACCTCAAGAGAAGAAAATCAACATCTTTTTTTTCGAATTTTACAATCCAAAGCAATAATCTACTTATATACAATCTTCAAAAAAAAAAAAAAAAAAAACTGATAGCCACAATTATATCGTTAAAAAGAGTAGAACAAGGTTTACATACATCACAAGAGCCGATAATATATAACCGAGTTACAATCACAGATCAATCGCGTGCTATACTATAAGCGCCACGCATATATATCCATTAATAAATCGGTAATATGTAATATGTATAGATACATAAGAGCATGAAAAAAGACGCGCGCAATATATACACACTCACACACACACACACACACACAGTGATATCTATCGCGTTCCGGCTTCTTCGCGTGCCACGACAACCTATACCTATATACCAAATGTTTTATAATAAACAACATGCACATATGTAAAGGTGCAAATTTAATATATACAGATGTATATGCAAGCAAACGTATATATCATTGTTGTGTAGTCTGAAACATAATAGCCATAATATATATACATATATTTCAAGATCACGCGACTCTTTCGATTTAAGTTCGTTGATGACTTATTGAGCTTCAAGTTTATCGCCCTAAGATGAGATATATAGGTATACCTACTTATATTATATATTGTGTAATTGACCCGATGGTTGTATATATATGTTTCTTATTGTTGTTCATGACAAGCAGACAAACGAAAGGACGACGGTGTGTTATTAATATTTTTACGATGAAAAGTATGATGTAATAACGAAGAAATCGGTTCTAAATTACACGTTAATTAATTGGTTTTATTTTTTTTTTTGTTTAATATTGTGGTTCGTAAAATTGTTGAGTTGAAAATCTGTTTTGTGTTTTATTTCGAGACAATTAATATTTAGCTTACCCTGTAAAAATTGAATGTTTGCCGATTTTTAAATGGAAACCGATTGTAGTAGTACTATTGTTTTATAAACTTGAACTGTTTTAAAATAGTATATAAAATTCTATGTATTAGAAATCATATGAGGATAAAAAAAATTATAAATAACAAATGATAAATTTTTACTTCTATATTGTTAGCATATAACACAACAGACAAGGTCATTAAATTTTTTTTTTTTCACTTTTAATAACTCGATCACGAAGTTAAAAACTAACACAGCAATGTGAATCAACTTGAAAACTTATACTTAGCATACTTTACATTAAATGTAAAGTAATACATGTATATATACACATTAAACCCATGACAGTCACTCCTCAAAAGATTATTTACACAATCATAACGATACATATTATAGATAACATTATATTTTACGAATTTCATATAAGCTTCCAATTATAAATTTATTCTATTTCTATAACTGTTTCTTATCGTGCTTGTATGCACAGATTAAGATATACCAAATATACTTAATGATAAGAAATAAAGCAAGATCGGCAATTACCGATTTTTTCCCTCAAAAATGAAAAAAAAAAAATTAAGCCACATATAATAATAATAATAATGTATTATTTATTTATCCTCACCTGTATATAATGTTATTAACACACGTTTGCGTACGAACGATCCAGCATTCGTTTATTATTATTATTATTATTATTATTATTATTACACCACACTCGCGCACAATTGTCTTTCACTTGACTGACAAGTGCCAACGCTGTTATCAACGATGAACACTTACATATACCTATATATCACACACATCAATTATGTCAATTGTCACGTACACCTTCAATATATGTATGTATATAAATACTTAATACAAATACAAAATATATAATTTCCTTTTGATGTATGTGGTACCTATATAAATTATAATAACAGGGTTAGCAATCTATATCGATTTTCGAATGTCACAGCACACATCACACACGCGTCTTATCATTTCAATCTGCCAGTGAATATGTATATATCTTCTCTCTTTCTCTCTCGTTGCCAATTATATGGCAGCCTATAATAACAATACATACACAGGAGAGACTATATTTTTCAAGAGGAGATGACGTCCACTATTCTTTTGCACTATATTATCATTTATTTGGCTCCTCTTTTGTACATGTGTTATATATGCCACGCGGCGTGTGTTATCATCAGTCGCGAAACCGGGAGTGGAGGATAATAAAAAAGCACGCTAAGAAAGATATATAGAGACACTGACTGAGCTTGCGACTGATCGCTCGCTCTGTAGTGTTAAGACTGATATGCGCGCTGTGCGACGATTCGTTGGAAATAAACGGAGCTGCGGGACCAGCTGCTGCTGTTTAGCACAGTCTGTGTGTGTGTGTGTGTGTGTGTGTGTGTGTGTGTGTGTGTGTGTGTGTGTGTCTATACCTATACACTTACACGTGCAAGCTCTCTTTCTCTTTCTTTGTGTGTGACATCAACTTTGTATTATTCTAACTTATAGGTACGCGTACATGTATAAATTTGTTCGGTTTGTTAAATGAGAGCTAAGCACACGTGAACGCATATGGAGAACGCGCGAGAGTGTATATATATATATGTACAACCGGGAGTTCACCGTTATATATGAGGAGAACAGGAAATATTAAGAGAAATATATATGTACATAGTACATTTGAACGATACATATTATAAGTATAAGTATATATTGTCATGTGTGTATGTTTATGTCTGTGTGTTTGAGGCGTAGTAGGGGAAAACAAACGGGAGGTACTGGTAGCACAGAACGTGCGCGGATGATGACGTAAGATCGGATGATCGCGAGGGGACACGCGATGAGTAGGATAGATATTGTGTGTGTGTGTGTGTGTGTGTGTGTGTGTGTGTGTGTGTGATGCTACTGTGCTTTGATATATATGCTTTGCTGGCGCCACGTTTAAGTTTTATTGTCTGTGTGTGTGTGTGTGTGTGTGTGTGTGTGTATGTGTGTGGGCGTGTCTTTATAATATTTGATGAGGATAATAAAAAGGTGTGTGTAAGTGTCTCGTTTTAAATTTTGGAGTTACGGATTATTATTATTTTTTTTTTTTTAATTGTTGTGATTGGAAGAGGATTGCATTGGAGAGAAGTCTTTAGGAGTTATATTGACATGACAATAATTTGAATAATTAAATACATTTTATATTTAGATTATAATTTTATAAAATATTTATATTTATTTTATAAATTTTATTAGCTTAGTCGGCAGAGTATGAAATTTCATTATCCACGAATGCTTGGATTCAATTTCGGAGCTTTCAGGGCTTGCAAAATTTGCCTTGATAAAACTGAACTTGTAGCCACATAAAAATGAGTAGGATATAGGATTATTTAAAAAGTAAAGTAAATAAGATAATTATAGTATATGTATTAAGGTTCTTCAACAATTTTTCAGATTTTTAATAGGTATTGCATTAACACTTGAAAAAAAATATATTATGAAGTAGTTATCAGAGATAAATATATTTAAAAATAACTTGCAGCTTTTCGAACACGATATTCAAAATTCAACAGTTAATCTTAACTTTGTTTATATAATTACATCACTTTACACTTGGCTTTGTACAAATTCAATTAATCAGAAATATAAATATAAAAAAAAAATACACGTGTCCTCAGGAGAAAAAAAAATTAATTATCAATTCAAAAGCTAATTTAAAACATCGCGAAACTAAAAAAAATCTGTACATAATAAGATCTGGTCCAGGATATATATAATCAAATGTCAACTAATCCGCTTCACACAGAAAATATCCTGTTCGTACGGCTTTGTGGTCTGGTGCATACGTAATTATATACTTACCTACAGTAATACGAGTCCAGTCATTTATTATAAAATGCGCAACATATGCGCGCGATGTCTCGATAGCTTTCTCTGCTGCTCGTTTAACCGGAAAAAAAATCTACGATTCTGTAAGCGCTAATTACTGAATGACATATTAATTGAAGTTGTTTTACGAGTTTTTTTCCGTTTATGTTTGAAAAGATGTATACACGAGGAATTCAATTGACGATGAATGCGAGCTATATGTTTCTATGCTAATTTCTTTTTTTTTTTATGAATCAATGGATTGCGATCTATATATTTATATCATACGATTAAGATATTCGAATTTAAGTTAAATTAAAATATTGATTGATCAAGTTACGCTTACCGATATATGTTTATACGAATAGAATGTTTTGGTGACTAAAACCGCCGATATTTAAAAAGTAAGTAAAATGATAATTTTTAAATTTCTAGTTATGTAAGTATAATTATACTAATTTAAATTGTACTAAAAAGAAATTCTAATAATAGCGGAATAATTATTTTTTAAATTAGTATAAGAAGTAATGTGTATAATAATGTTGCGAAACTTTTCCTTTTATTCTCGTTATTAAAAATTAAATTTATATGTTTTATGATATTCTGGGAATTAATAAATACACAGTACCGGATATATAATCGAATCATAGACAATATGACGTTAATTGACCGTTATGATACCGTTATTGGCTATTTTTTATAATTTTTACATTGAAATAATTATTTAACTCTTATTTGATTTAAACAGTTTTGTTTTAATTTGTGATGTTTTTTCAATTGTTTATGTTGTATCATTTATGATAAAAGATTGTAAATATTTTAATTAAAAAAATAAATAAATAAAAGATACCATTAGTGATTTTTATCAGAAGTTTATAATTAATTAATTTTGATCAACAATTTTTAATCTGCAACAAAAATTTTGTTATTTGATCTTGTAAATAATAACTTGAACAAAAAATTTATTTGTTTGGAAAAATTGAAAAAAAAGGTTTAAACTTGCTTTTAAAATATAAAATATGGCAATGCAAAATTATAAAATGTATCATTATTAAAAATGAAAATAAATCATTATTTTTTTTTAATAATTATAATTATTTTAAAATTTAAGTTTTATATACAGTATCTTACGGTATAGTCTTGTATAATAAAAGATTGATGTTTATAAATTAAAAAATAAGTATTAATTTTTGCAGATTGTCAATTTTACTTGTACGTAAAAAAAAAAAATAAGAAAAAATATTTTTTTGTATAAAAATTATTAGATAAAACTCATTTTAACAAGACCGCAGAACAAGACTCGCATGAATAATGAAAATAAAAATATACTTTGAAATGTAAAAAAAAAACTACAAGTTTTACAAAGCTTGAGATTTATTTTGATGAATAATAACTTTAAAATAATCTCTATATATAATTCTTAATTCGATAATTTTCTTCTCGACGTATTTTCATATTAGTTGCAACGTTTTTCATCGTCATTTTTGTTACTATTCTTTCCTCTCTCCCTCGTTTCTGTCGCACAAATTGTGCAATTCGGTTCTTCATCGCCTACGCAGTTTGTTTAATTTTTTTTTTTATTTTTATTCCTTTCGATACACGCATTGGTGAAAGTAAAATTGCACCGAAATTAGGTACGCTGCAAATTGTCTCAAGAGCGAACACTTTACATTAGACTGGAACCGCTGTCTTTTTTTATACTAATTCGAATCCTATTCGTAAAAAACACCAAATTAAATTTTACATGATAAAAAAAGGATTAAAATTTATTTAATTCTAATCAATAATTTAATATCTCATATATTTTATACTTTTTTTTTGTGTCAGCGCCTTTGTTTGACTTAATGTAACATGTCCTTCCTAGAGAAATCGGACGTACACAACTGGAACAGCGCTCAAGCGTTATTTACTATAAACGATCAGAATCGCGCATGATATTTCTTCTTTCACTTTTACTATTTACGTGTATTAAATTTCTTGAATTATTTATGTACAAAGAGACGCTAATGCTCAAGATAATATATGTATGCTATATTTGCTTCCACGTTTGCGCATCATTGATTGATTTTTTTTTCTTGATTTTTGCGAAGAAGTTAAAAAAAAAAATATAGATTAAAGTGCTATCGTCGAAGAATCACGTTATATTTATTACTTTTGTTGTCAGTCATGCCTTGTTCTATTACTCTAATTTAATAATTTTTCTTAACAATTTATGAATCTTTTACGTAATATAATTAACAAGATTAAGTAAAAATAAATAAGGAGATGATGTGGCGAGTTTATGGTTAATCTGTCGTGATCTAAATTCCTCTTCTCCGTTTACTTTTTTGTGATATTAACAATAACATTTGATTACTATCCTTTTTCTATCGTATTCATTATGTTACTTTTTCAGAATAGCGTTTCTTTCTCTTCTCTTTTTTTTTTGCTTTTTTACTTTTTTTTAATTCAACTATGTAAAACCGTAGATTATCAGTGCGCAGCACCAAAAAACATGTTACAAACGTGAGATTGTAAAGGGAAAAGATTTTTTTCTTCCGATAAAATGGACCTCTAGAGGTGCATAAAATATCGAGATTGCAAGATTTTTTTTTAAACAGTTTTTTACTTTTATATATATTGGAGGTCGCTCTATGGAAGGACGCTTTCAACGCGACAATCCGCCAAAATTTTATTGTAACACTGCAATCTATCGTTATCATCATTTAATAACATTTATTGTACCTAAATATAATAATAAAATATCTAAATCACAATATCATGCCGTCATCAGGAGGATGGCAATCAAGTTGGTGGTTTCCAGTCTATTTCACATTCTCGACACTTGATTCATTTTTACGAAGGCAATTACAATAGTCAGTAAATATATGTATATGCGAGTTTATTCAATTATTTTTTATTTCATACTTGCGAGAAATCGATAAGCTCGCATTGACGAAAAACGTCCATGTAATTGTGGTTTAAAAAAAAAACAAACAATAATTGTTATTGACACGAAAATAAATTGATTTTTACATTATAAAAGTATTATAAATCATAAATAATTTACAAAACAATGTTCAGTTTTCAATAGCAAGCAATAGACAATCTACAAAAATGTTCTCAAATTTTTTAATTTTTATTTTATTGTTTTTTTACCACGATTTTTGTATAAAAAATAACGATTCATTAGAAAATTAAATATTCTATAACGCATGATACAAAAATAGTCATTTCGTCATTGCGAACTTATTTGTAAAAGTTAAATAAAAATTTTGCACCCGTTACAAAATGTCAAATTTTCTTTTTACGAGAAAATAGTGAATTTATGATTTTCTGCCGATGCGACAAATTTAGAGGTTTCAAAATTAAACCTTTGCCACACAATAAAGAAAATTATTTACTCAACAATAACAGTGACAAGCAAAACAGACAATTACACCCGCGTTATTTTTCTTTCTGAATGCTAGTACGTAGGCTTTACATGAGGCGTAAAATTTTTTTTTGCTTTTCATTCGTGAGTAGGTACAGTTCAAGTTACCTATGTTGTTTTGGTGATTTTTTCAGACACTGAAATTCTGAAAAAACTCAGATAATTTTGTTTTTTCCTTCGATTTTATGAAATTAATAATTACGTTTTTATGGCAAATTTTTAATTTGCGGGTTGCGTGCTGAGAGCTTCATGAAGTGCTTGCTGCTGATCCGTTGTCAAGATGGATATACACGCTTGAAATATGGTCTCGTTGTTCTAAAAGAAATAATAATTACATGAATTAATAAATAAATAAAAATTAATATATATATTTACTAAGATGAAATGTAAACTTTTGTCTCAATTATTAAAATGAAAAATTTTATTACCTGAACTTGTCTAACGATACAAATTATCCTCGGCATAACAGGATCTTCGGAGGGTATGACATCTTTATTAAGAGCTTCTGCAAAAATTGATATTAACTTTTGCAAATTTGAATTATTTGGGCCTAAAATTAGAGGATGGTTAGCTTCTATTAAATCGCATAAGTATCCGTAAACGTGTGGTGCTTCATCTTCTTCCTCCACAATAGGTAGCCAATTCAACCTATAATTTGTAAAAATAAGTTTTAATTAATTTCATCAAATCAATGTGAAATTTATAACGTAATATTTGTAATATTTACCAATGTGGAAGAATTTCGTCAACATTGATAGCTTTGTTATTGTATTTAAGTATTTTTGTCACTGCTGAAATGGCATTTTCTGTCGGATTCACGTTCTCCGGCGATCTCGACTCCGGATCATTGATTACTTCAATCAGTCTAGGTATCGCTTCGGCACAGGCTTGTGCGAAAGCCTCGCCGCCAAATTGGCCAAGAACACCGCAGCCATAAGCTGCTGCTTGCCTAACTTCCGCGGATTTGTCTGCGATATACTGAATCATTGGAGCGAGGAAAAATTCTTGATATTTAACACATTCGGGACCACCGTATTCAATTACGTCATCAAAGACGCAAAGAGCCCACTGATGATCTGACCATGGCCGATCGGGGGCCAAAAGTTTGACGAAATGACCGACAATTTGGTCGAAGAATGGGAAGAAGGTTGATTTGTAAGTGATAAACAACGCATGGAAAATGTCGGTTATTTTGCTCAACGTATACAAATCTTCGTTGTCTTCGTCGGCGAGTTGTTCTTCTACAACCTTTAAAATAAAAATGACATTAAATACTAAGGAAATAAAAATCGCAAATCAATAAAAGATAAATTTCGTATACTTACATCATCGTAATCCTCATCTTTCCGTTTTTCTAATCGAGCCACAGCTTTTTCAAAGTGTTCATTTAAAAGTTTGTCAAGAATACGTAATAATTCAGCCATTGATGGTGGACTAAGGCATCCAGCGCCTAAGGTCTCTATACATTTTGCCAAAGAATATAATAGTTCCATCAGTACATCGGGTTCTGGCTCTGTATCTATAGCTTTCAGAAGTTCTGGGCAGATGTAATTCCACATTCCTTCCAAATATTGTGGTCCTGAAAAACATTGTTCCTGTTATATTTTGTGAATCTTTATTTGTAATAAAATAATTTTTAAAAGTGATAAATTGTTAGTTCCAAAACTACGACAGTGAAATATTGAACCACAGTCAACTCTCAGGAACTTTTAGTAGAAAAATCAAAAATCAATCCATTAAAACAACAAAAAAATAAATGATTAATCTACCAATTACTCTGCCACAGATGTAACACTATCAAATTCTTAGTATATAATTTGATTGTTGACTTTCTGTGGCACTTAAAACAAATATTTTAAATTAAATTTTTACCTTTAATTTTGGCACAATTTAATAAACAAGGCAAACTCTCTGCTGCAGCTGTCCTCACACCATCATGGAAATAAAACTTAAGCATTGGCACCATTAGTCTTACGACTTCTTCGGCATAATCCGCAAAGCCTTCTTTAAGTTCTCGAGCATAGCATACAAGCATCTCACAAGCTGACGCTTTATCTTCAAGACCAGCAGTTTTGATACCAAAATTCTGCTGTTCACCAAGCGATACAAACTGCCATTCAACATCCCCTTCAACGTCTTCCATATCTTCATTATCTAGCAGCGCAACTTCTGGTTTCATAGCTGCTGTCTGCATGACTGTGCCCATAACCAGTGGCAAATACTGCTCAAATTGCTTTCCTAAATTGCAATATTATTTTAATATATGCATTGTACTCATTAGGTAAAATTCTATTACACTTACCAAGAATTTTGCAAAGCCGAGCCCAGGCAGAGATTAAATAGCTAAGTTGTGGGTCGTCTTCTGGTAGATCTGTATGGGTTTTCAGCAAAAGTTCCATAACTTCATTTGCATCTCCTATAAACTATTATTAAAAAAAAAATTAATAAAATTAACTTTATCAAAAAAATAAATGAGACTTGCATAACATAAAACCAGATATTTACCTTATCACGCCCAACGGCTAAGCCGATAAGACTCACACATTCGATAGTCTTACCACGCAGCAATTTATGTTCTGGCTTAGTTGCATTCTTGATAATGTACTTCAGACAGGGTATCAGTCTATCGTAATACTTTTCAAATTGTTCTTCGCACGTGTCAGCAACGCTTGCAATAGTAGTAACAACCTACATAACAAACATTTAATGATTAAATGAATAAATTGATTGAAAAACATTATTCCTATCAATTTATAAAATATACCTGTTCCAAAACTAATTTTGTGCCCTTTTCAACTAATTCATTAAATTTAGCCGTCAAAATTGATTCAAGCTTGCCCATGATTCCATCTAAATATGGCATTAAAATATTCTTGGCACAATCTTCACTGAAATTAACAAGAGCAGCACCAGCATGCGCTTGTACGCGAGGATTTGCATTGTCGTCCAAAACTAGTAATAATCCTGGAATTACTACATCATGGAATTTTTTTTCGAATGTTGGAGCAAAATCAGTAGACATTTGACCAACTGCATTGCAAGCTGCATATCTGACTCTAGGATGCTAAAAAAAGGAAATTGTTTTAATAATTTATACATATTTTGATGTAAAATAATTTTTATGCTAAGTAATATGTATGTTTCAATACTATGACTGTTGCATACAAACAGCAGTCAACTCTCAGAAACATCCAATGAGTGAACTATCATCTTATTGTCAAAACGACAAAAAAGAATCAAGATCACTGAATGGAATTAATCTGCCATAAACGTAACGCCTTCATATTCAATGAATGAAATGACTGCTGACTCGGTCTATGGCAAATTAAATTGTAAACAAATTTCTTTAAATAAAAATATTTTATATTTATTATATTAACTATCTTACAGGATCTTGTAAATATCGCATGATTCCCTCCATTATTTGTGGTAATATCTGTTCCATTTGTTTATGGCATCCTTCACCTACAGCAGATATAGCCATAAGAGCAGCATGTCTGAAATAGAAATTAGTAATGTCACCTATTGTAAAAATAGATGTTTTAAAATTGATTGGTTAAAAATTAATTTACCTGTATTTCCAATCCGGACTGTTAAGCATTGTAGGAATATTTTGAACAATTTGCGGTAGCATGGTTTTACCACCTAAGCCGCACGCTAAACGATCAAGAGCACCCTCAGCTACTACATTATTTGTGTCATTATCTTCTTCAATGATTTCATCTGAGAAGCTCCACTCCTCATCCTCTTCTAGATCTGTCATCATTTTTAAAACTAATGGCACTAGTGCAGAAATGTACTTTCCTCCAACCTTGCGCACCATTGCTGGAGCTGTTTCAGCCAGAGTGACAATAACTTCAAGAGCTAATTGTCTCCAGGAGTCTTCCATTTCTTCATTAGAAAAAACTTTTAAGCACATTTCCATGATGTTTTCAAGCTGAGGTCTAAGAAATTTGGGTGTTGCTTCTGCTAAGTCTATTAATACTTTAATCAAAGCATCATCCTCTTGCTTTTCTATAGATTGAGCTGTTACATGCACCAATGATGGCAAAAGCTCTGAGAAGTGCTTTTGAATATTGGATTCTTTTTCATGGAGCATAATGAAAGCACCAATAGCTCTGACTGCTTGAAATTGAACCTTAAAAATAATAATATATTATGTTTAGTTAACACCATAAAAATATTAATATGAAAAATGTAAGCTCCGTATCTGTCTGCAAATTAATACTTCACAAATTACAGTCATCAGAAAGCTGTTGTTTTGTGGAGAATTTGTGGCAAAATATGATGAGGCATCATATTCGCGTATCTATCTCCAAACAATTATAAAATGCATCAAGTTCAACTTACTTCATAATTAGATGTATCATTTACAGACAGCTGCAACATTTGTTTTATTAAGTCTAGATAATTTGTTTGCTGATTGCCAAAAACGCCAGGGACGCTTCTAAAAATATATTTTAAATTCAGAATAATGGTACTTGAGCAAGAATCAATTTAAATGATTAAAACTTACGTAAACATGCGGAGAGCACTTTCTCTGAGACCTGGTACTGGCCCATTTGCACACTGAAATAGGAACTGAAGGAACTCAGGCCATTGATTATTACCATCATCATCAATCAAATTTCTAGCAACTTCAGCAGCAACTTCGCAAATTCTGCGTCTGATTCTGGGTAATTGTTCATTTTGAACTGCTAATAAAATTTGTTCCTTCAGTTGAGCTTGTCCTTCGGGTGGTATCTGATAAATATGAGAATAAATTTTTAGCATCAGTAATGAAATTTGTATTTAAAATACTAAATAATATTATACAAATCTACCTTAGGGTAAAATTCCATAAATTCTGAAGAAAACAATCTGCGTAGCAAAACTGCAGCCATATTTCGTAAGTCTTCATTTAATGTTGTGTCACACAAAAATCGTAAAAGTAACTGGACTTTGCTATCCACTGGTAAATTTTTGTACACCTCCTGTACAATAAAAATGGGTAAATAAGTTTAAAAAAAATAGAAATAATTTGTTTAATTTTTTATTATCAAATAAAAGTAAAAATTTCATTTGCCTTGGTATAACCAAAGCAAATTAACGATATTAGGACACAATTTATCTTAATTTGAAGATTTAAAAATACATTGAAAATTTCTTTTGATTACATTATCAATCTTGTCTTATCAATTATGTGACTAACAACTAAACTTTGTATTACTTATGTGGTATTTAATTTAAGACATTTTATTTATAACAAATTATGCAATCATTAAAAAAAATTTTTTAAATATATAATTACAAAACACTATGAGTATGACAAAATATTTGTAAAGTGGTTCAGTTGCTATTCTAAAATATTAAAAATTGCCCTACATATTCTTTAAATCTACTACTATGCCAGTCATAAAGTTTTTTTAGCTGACAATAAAACTAAAATCAAACATGAAAACAGAATTAACTCTGTCTATAAATTTTCAACTAAATCAATAACAGCTAAACATAAAGGAGCAAAATAGTATCCAAGCCAAAAAAAAAAAAGTTCGCTTTTCCGTCGTCTCAGTAGCGAAGTCATATCCAGACCAGAGCAAAAGATGACTCATACTTTGATATCATGCAATTGTCCAATTAAAGTAAAAAAATTTGTCCTTTCAAAATGTAATCAATTTATAAAAATAGATTTAAAGAGAAAGCAAATAATTGAAATAACATTTTTATGCGAAAATCAATTGACATTTATCGGTAATCGTTTTTATTTTCTTGAACTAAACGGAAGCGACACCGTATAGACTTTGTCACCTCCCCCGCACCCACGCGCGTGTGTGCCGCGCTAAATAATTGCACGTCATGTGTCTGTGTACATTACACGTGCCGGACGTGTCGGAGCTACATTAAAAATGCACGAGACGACTTTCATTCTCTCTCTCTTTTTCTCTTTTCTAGCTGTTCTTTTCTACGAGACCTCAACGACAATCAGAAAGAATCCAAGTCTATAAGAGTTTAAGAGGAAAAAAAAAATGCTGGAGCCGGATAAAATAACTGTTGGCCGGTCATCTATATAATCTGTTTTAGAGGCGATTTCGGAGCAAAGGAAAAAAAAATAAAGAAATCGGAGCAGCTCCGAGAGAAAGAGAAAGGAGTCGACGATGTTAAAAAGGGAAAGAGAGAAGAGAAAGAAAGGAGAGACAAGAAAAGAAGGATAGAAAAGGTTGTTTAGAGACGGTTTTTGGAAGAGAGACATTACACATATACAGAAACACGTTGCCTGCTCTCTTGATTTGTTAGGTTATGTTTAGCGGCGAGCGCATGGCGGAGCATAATAAAAGCGGCAAGAAACCTGCATACTTTCATACATCGGCGGTTATTAAAATCCGCGCGCACGCTTGCCTGCATTTCAACCAATGTTTCTTTAACACGCGTTTAAAGCATGTATAAAAAACGAAAGACACGCGAAAGAATTCTAAGCATACGTCATGCGTGGCTTTTCTCTCTCTTGGATAGGTATACCTATTTGTCATCGCATGTGTGCACCTGGCGTTTTCTCGTAAGCCCGCGGAAAAGCGCAGCTGGCGTACGGAAAAATCGACGCGTCCCTCTGCCAAATCATATATCTATATGCACAACAATATATATGTACATGTATATATACATAGTTAGGTATCCACCCGCACCTCTTCCGTCTTTCTTCATGCCGTACAGCGTAACCGTGGCTTTGCCACTTGCTATAAGGAATAAGCTCGATAATCCCGGCATGATTACGTTGATATTCCCAGATGACCGGCAAATTATGACTCTTTACTGCAGAATTACTAAACCCTGACGATAAAATCAGCCACGCGCTAAATACCTAGCTCCAATATTATGATATAGCATCACCTTTTACCACCATTTTGGTCGATGTGGCTGTCGAACACGAGTTTGCATGACCCTTATCAAAGCCCCGGGTACAGTGTTTAGCTTAAAAAAAAACTCTAAATAATCTATGAATTAGATGACATTGAGAATCTCAAGGTGTTCGTGTGTATGTGTAGTATACCTGGAGCTAAAAGCGGCAAGCCCGCCCTAACCTCACCGGTATATAATAAAACGAGCGCGCGCGCAACATACATATAGACACAACGTGCTCTTCTCTTCTATATATCTTATAATAAGCGGAGATACCAAGTTCCCTAATATAACGAGTTACACACATACCTCGGCTTGCGTCCGGACATCGTTGTCCGTGCTAAGAAGTGTGTTCAGCAGCTGCTGAAATTGTTCAAGGTCTGCCGCCATTGTCGTCGTGGTGATGATTATGTTGTTGGAGGCTGGTGTCGCGTGTGGTACGGGACGGATTTCCTCGTCGTTGTCTTAATCGTCGTCGTCGTCGTCTTCACCACAGCCACCACCGCCGAGTTGCTGCTGCTGCTGTTACAGTCTTTTGCAGACTCTTCTTTTCCTTCTCACTCTCCTACACTCCCTTTCGTTTAATACGCGTGTGTGTGTATATATACGTATATACTCTCACTATGTATAAGAGGAAGAGGGGAGAGACGGTGGCGGGAGCGCGGAAGCTGCTGCTGCTGTTGGCTTTATATATATATGTATGTTGATTTAGCTACCTATATATTTTTGCATAGCTAAGGGTGCCGCGTGCACTAGAGAGAGTCAACGACAGACACTGTTACTCCGCACCTCTCCGGGGTGCTACTGCTACTGCTACGCTGCTCCAGTAAATGGAAGAGAAGCGTGGTGTCAGCTCTGTTGGATTATTATAGAAGCAAGCGCTCCACGCAGTCACTGAATTTTTATATCTTCTCTTCAGAGTCACTGCCTCTGACGCTAAAACTCACTATGTGCCTACTGCTACTGATGATGCTGCACCGTTTTGTCAGGGTTACTTCTTCTTTTTTAGTTCCTCCTCACCCTCTCCGTCGAGCTCGTGCATCAAGGAGCCGAGAAGATGATTCTGCTCTTGCTAAATATCTTATTTGCAACTGCTGATGCATGTGTACTTTAGCCCGCGCTAAATAAAAATATACAATGTGTTTATGTATAGGTAAGGAGAAGATTTCTTATTAGTGCCGCAAGGTGTCACCTGCTAATCTGCTCTCTGCGCGCGCGATTTTTTTCTCGTTTCCCTATGATGATGATAATCGTCTTTAGCTTGACTAGAGTTGTTGATGGTTACGCTGGTAGCGGCACACACTGCTCCGAACTTCTTTTTTTCTCTTGTCTCTTTGCTAAAATTTTTAAATTTATCATTAATTAATTTGTTTGATTAAGCGTGTCTTAAATTAAGTATGTACAAATTATTGAAGGATCACAAAAGAAGCCAGAAGGTAATGAGTAAATATATAAATAAATTTTACACTCTTTATTAAAATTCAGAATTTGCACAACACCAAAGTTTATGTCAAATGTAACCTTTCTTCAATTTAAATGTCAACGTTTTGCCATAATAAGATTTTTTTTCTAAAATATGATGAAAATAAAGAAATGAATTATTAAACGTATAAAAAACACTTTGCCAATATACCTTGCGATTATAATGTGATTCTTTACCCTGAAAGTAAAAAAAACGAGTATTTACCAAAATCTTAATCCAAAAGTCGAAGAATTGAATTTTTAAAATGCGATGCCCGAAGTCGAAGTCGAAGAGCCGCTGTGCCTCGACTTCCGGACTGAAGTCGCGAGTAAAAAAATGAGATTGTATATGAGGAGGATAGAAAGTGAGAGCGCGGGAAAAAAAATGTGGCTGTTTAGTTAGGGAGGATATAGTAGCGCAGACGACGCGTATATTTTTTAAGGTTGTATGTCAGTTTTGAGATTTTTGATTTGATCTGTAGAACGAAGTTATTTTTTTTTTTTTTTCTATTTGTGTCAAAGAGAAAATTGACTGTCGATATAGTTTGATATATATTGTGTCATCCCGCCGGAATGTCACTGCGATTATAATATACTCGCGCCTCTCTTACCATCATTTTACCGCGCTTTTTAAATTGAGCTTCGGATTGGTTAAAGCGGAGTAAAAAGTAACCAATCGAATGCCGAGAATACGGCTTGAAGTACAACCGCAAATTCAAATTTCTTTCTGAATGTTCTAAAAGTTAAAGATTTTTATTTTTAAAATACATTGGTTTAATTTTTTCTTTGCGTTATTATTATTTTTTTCTTATAATTTATTATTATCTAAGATTTTTTTGTATTTCAGTTTTTCACCCTTTTTCGTTGTTCGAATCAATAACCAATTTTGTGAAGTACAAAACGAGTACACCCGTGTGGTCTCTTATAAGAAATATTGTTTTTTTTTTTATACTATTTTTCTTACTTAAAAAAAAAAAAAAAAAAGAAAATGCAAATATGAAGAATAAAGAAAAAAGCTCACGTTTCTTTGGCCTTTCACTCCCCCCGATAATTAAATGTTTTAACCATAACTCTTTAAGAGCTGTGTATCACGCGATTGTAATAATTGCGTCCGCTTTCTCTTATTACATGTCTCCATTCGATCGATTAATAATTATACCATTATTATAACAAGTTTCATTTCAAATTATCATAATTTATCAAAACCAAATATAGTACCGCAAGCTCCCTCCAATTTTTTATATAAAAAATGATAATTTAGAGAGAATATTTTTCAAAATCTCATCAATACTCGATACTCACCTTAACTCAGCTTAATAACACACAAAAATAGAGTACCCAACATAATAAAACATATACACAGAGAATGAGAAAGAGATAAAAGAGAGATCCTAATTTCCTGCACTTAACTGAAGAAGCCTTGCATCCCAAATCACGCGACTCGTGAATACAATATAACCATCAAGACTGCACGAAAACTATATGTTATATATATACATACTTCTCTGTATATACATACATATAAAAAAAAAGCTCTGGCACGCAATTTGTGTGACTTGTGTGACTTGGTGTATATGGCGTGGCTCGTCGTATATAGTATACCTGACGACAAGCCGATCAGCTTTGCTGCAGACTAAGGTATATAGGATGAGGCCAGAGGTCTCTTGAAAACGAACTGTCGCATTTACAGCGACGACGAGAGCCTCGAATAGAACATCTCTATATATATTTTATTTTTTTCTACCTTCCTTCCTTTTTTGTTTGTTTGTTTGTTTTCTATTTGAGATATTGGAATTGAGAAGTTTGAAATATGTTTGATGGATAGAATTGGTTGACGGTTGAATTTTGGAGAGAGAGTGTAAAGTAAAGTTTTTTTAATTTATTGAGTGATTCCAGTGCTGAGATTACAGTGGTTGTTGATATCGTAATTTAGTGGTGTTTAATTATAGGTAAGTGAATTTTATATTTTGCAGAAAAATTTATAAGATATATTTCTTTGAATTTGTCGTATAATGATGTAGTATTATGATTATATAGTAAAGGCTAAGATTAAATTTTAAAATATATGTAGTATGAAAGAAAAATTAAATGTTTATTACATTTAGCAAATACATTTTTAATTTTTTATATGATGCATAATTTAAATAATCATATTTTTTAAGGTCATGGTTAATACAAAAAAGAATAAGCCAAGAGATAAAAGAAAGAGCAATTTGAAATCTGTGGAAGTTGAAACGAAAATACTCGTTGATGAAGCTACTGGTCATTTGAAAAGTGGAATTTATGAAAAAGCTCTGAAGTTATATACTAAGGTTAGAAAAATTTAATTATTATTTTTTGTGATAGAATTTATTTATTAAACTTTAGTGAATATTAATCTTGCACAAACACGGTTTATCTGTCACTTCAATATTATGTATACTATGCTTGCACAAACTTTAATTATTATTGATAATTTAGATATTTAGGTAAACGTTTTTTTTAGAAATTTCGAAATGCACAAGTATCACAAATTTTAATGTTCTGTATTTTAATTATAAATAACTTGAATCCTGAGATATAAACAATGTCTTTTATTCACAAGTGAGTTCTTCTTAAAAAAATAATACAAATATATTAATTAATATTGATTAAAGAAAAAAGGAAAACAATTTTGAATATTAAGGGTAAAACTGAGAAATTTTGATTAGAAATCATTTTTTATGATAAATTTTGTTACTCTGTTACATGTAATAAATTTTATCATAAACCCTACAGGTCATTTTCACACTCAAAAACTTACATTTCATCTATCTTATCCGTACTAAACAAATCCGTGAACTCACACTATATTCTATCAAAACATTAAAAATCACCATTAATATTATTCGAATTCCCCATTTTTACCAATTTTTTTTCGTACTAAAAAGCGTATGCGTTTTGAATTTGAAAGTGTGATAATAAAGTGACGCGAGTTGGCGCGAAAGGTGGCATATGTGACGCATTGTTGACTGTTTCTAAGGTAACACCAGTGAAGAAGGTGTCGATATTCACACTTACCTTAAACCTTTTCTATAAAAAAGTCTTCTGTTTGTCTCATCTGTTATTTTTGTGCCCACAGTTCTATTAGAAATTAATTTCAGATGAAAATCAATTTTTTTTTTAATTATCTAATTGGTAATTTTAATTGTTATAAAGTTAATGCTTATTGTTAAAAATAAAGAACGATCAATAGAATCTTACATTTTAAAGTATGTATTGAAAAAGTTTCAATAAATAATAAAATAAAACTACTGTAATTTAAAAAAAAATATTTAATCTTCGTTTGAATCACCTTTCTGAAAAAATAAATAATTTAAAATAATAATGAGCGGATCCGAAGTTAAAACTAACACGGAATCTAGACCCGAGACTTCAATACCCGTAGTTCAGGTATTCACCGACATCCTTAAACCAACACTTCACGACAATGATTTCCTCCAAAGCTTCGTACGCATCGGTCTAGACGAAGGCACAGAATCACGAGGTCAATCTGGAAGCGCAGGAGACGATCGACGAGCAAGAAGGTACATATTCCACCCACATACATTAATTCCTTCTTAAAAAAAAAAAAATCTCTAACACTCCCAATATCATAAATATTCAAGAAAAGAATCGTCAGCCGGCGTGACAAAACAGCTTGGTTTTCAAGAACCATTAGTTGATTCTCGTCGTGAAAGCACACGTCCTCGTTCCTCAATACCACGTACCGCGACAAGTGCAGGTAAAAGCGTCCAAGAAATACTCAAAGAAGAAATGAAAAAATCAAGAAAACGTCGTAGACCAAGAAGCGAAGCACATCGTCAGGAGGAAGTTTATACCGATAAGGATAGAGCAGCAGCTGTCAATATGGGCAGTCGTGATATTAAGCAATCGTTAAAGCTCAAAAGAAAACAAGATCGTAGTAAAGCTTTACAGATACCTGAAGAAGCTGAGCCTGGTTCGATGCTTGCTTTAGGAATGCGAGAATTACGATGTGGCAATCTTAATGTTGCTATCAGCTGTATTAATAAGGTTTATTATGTTTTTTAGGATTTATGTGGTTGATATTTTCTATGCGAGCTTGCGATATTGTGATTTTTAAACGATTTTTTTTATTGCAAAATAATAATGAATATACATACCTATATGTAAACTATAATTTTTCTAATCACATGATAAAATGCACAGTAGTAAATTAAATTTTAAAATTACACTTTAGTGCACTAATATATAAGCATGGTAAAAATGATTTTTTCACACACATAACTGAATTTGCACTTAATTATAATTTTTTTAATTGAAATTAAGTATTAAAAATTTCAAAATAAAAAAATATAAAAATTAAAAAAAAAATATCAAATTAACACAGGCATTAGAATTGAGTCCAAACGATCGTAAAGCATTAATAGCACGTAGCAAATGTAATTTGTTACTTGGTGAACCACAACGTGCATTGGAAGATGCGGAAGCTGCATTACAAGGTAGAGCCAAGGAACCACAAAGCGCACGAGCTTTATACGCCAAAGCCGAGGCTCTTTATCATCTTGGCGATTTTGAATTGAGTCTTGTTTTTTATTATCGCGGTATGAAGATAAGACCGGAATTCGATCAGTTTAGACTTGGTGTACAGAAAGCTAAGGAAGCTATACAGAATATATTGGCAGGTTTGTTTTTAAGATTGAATTATTATACCAAATAATAGAAAAAAAATGTGAAAATTGATATATTAATATAAATAATCCATGTTACAGAAACACCAGCTCCATTACCCACAAAGCCAACACCTGAAGAATCAACTTCAATTCAAACTCGTAGTCCAGCAACACTTTTAGGATCTTCGGATGCTTCTTCAGCTGTTAAATCTCAGGAAGCTAAAAAACACGTTACTTATCAGACGTACAAAACACCAAGTTCAAATGGTTCTACTAAAAGACGTAGATCTCGTGCTGCTGGTCAGGAATTACATCTACTGCGTCAACTTAATGCCGATAAAAGATATCTGCAGAATTTACTTAAAAGACCTGGTGAGTATAATGTTATGTATTTCGTTAAGTTATGCAAACTCGCGAAGTTTGGAAAAGCTCGTGTTTTGTATGAATATATATTATGTAATAAGCGTGAACGTGTTTATTCATGTGATAAAAAATGTTGTGAATGAATGTAATAGTCAAATAAGTCAAGAATACAGCAAAAATGAACATTTAGATGTATCGTTATATTTATTTCGTGTATTATATATGCATACACATACACAAATGCTCTGGAATAAAATCGAACTGGCCACGAAAGGTTTACTAGGCACGATACATTTTAGTCGATCGTTTGACTATTATATAGATATACTTTATGAATTTAATAAATATAGATATAGAAATTGAATGAAGGGAACTTCAACGAGTAATTACTCGAACGAAAAGATTGATTTGAAAAAAAAAATTGTTTTTCATGAAATAATTAATAGAAAGAAAAATTGAAGAAAATAAAAGAAGTACGAATGTGATATTGTCATTTTAACACGTGTCACATTATAAGTAGTTTATTTGTTTACATAATCTTACAAAAGATAACGTTATATTAATAACCTAAGAATTATAAAAAAAAATTTGAAATAAATGTACGATTGTACCAGATCGATTGGTTGTTACAAACGATGTACAGCAGGAGATGGAAAAATCGACGAAGAAAAAGAATCGGAATATGGTTTTATTTACGGAGTGTCGGGACCTGTTGTAGTGGCAAATAAAATGTGTGGTTGTGCAATGTACGAAGTTGTAAGAGTAGGATATGAAAAGCTACTTGGTGAGGTGATTAGACTTGATGGTGATAAGGCAACTTTACAGGTCGGTTTAAATGTTGGATAATAAAAATTTTCTATTGAATTTTACTTTAAAAATTCTATATAAAAATTTTGGTATATGAATGGTTAGGTGTATGAAGATACGAGTGGTTTAACAGTTGGCGATCCAGTATTACGTACGGGTCATCCACTTTCGGTTGAATTAGGACCAGGTTTATTAGGTGGAATTTACGATGGTATACAAAGACCATTACGTGATATCAAAGAAACCAGTAATTCGGTATATTTACCAAAAGGTCTTGGACCACCTCCACTTTCAAGAACAAAACTTTGGGAATTTCATCCGATTAATTTATCAAGCTGTGGATGTTTTAATCCTGGTGATATTATTGGTCACGTTTATGAGAATAAATTGCTGAAGCATAATATCATGATACCACCTAATACTCGTGGAAAGGTTTTAAAGCGAAAATATTAAAAAATTGATCATCATTATAAAAAAAATTAATCATACATTGATATGTATTAACTATATCTCAGCTGACGTACCTCGCAGCATCAGGATGCTACACCGTGACCGATCGAATAGCAGAACTAGAATTCGAAGGAGAGTCAAAAGAATTAACCATGCTACAACACTGGCCAGTACGAGAAGCAAGACCCGTTGCAGATCGTTTAGCACCATTGCGACCATTACTCACGGGTCAGCGAGTCCTGGACGCTTTATTTCCTTGCGCGCAAGGTGCAAGCACAGCTTTACCCGGAGCTTTCGGCTGCGGTAAAACCGTGATAGGTCAAGCTTTGGCTAAACATTCAAATTCTGATGTCGTGGTGTACGTGGGTTGTGGCGAACGTGGTAACGAAGCTGCTGAATTATTACGTGATTTTAATCAGCTTCTACTACTACCAGAAGATGACAATGTCGAGTTAGTAACAAAAGCTGAACCGGTACTAGGACGTACGGTATTGGTAGCGAATACCTCGAATATGCCGGTTGCGGGTAGAGAAGCATCTGTGTACACCGGAGCAAGTATAGCAGAATATTTTCGAGATCAAGGTTGTCACGTTAGTCTACTCGCTGACTCGACCTCACGTTGGGCTGAGGCGTTACGCGAGATTGGTGCTAGACTCGGCGAGATGCCTGCTGATGCTGGTTATCCTGCGCATCTTGCGAGTAGACTAGCGGGATTTTACGAACGAGCCGGTCGAGTTAGATGTTTGGGTACGCCGAAACGTGAAGGATCGTTAAGTCTTATTGGAGCGGTATCACCACCTGCGGGTGATTTATCCGATCCCGTGGCTTCTGCAAGTTTGGGTCTTGTACAGGCTGTTTGGGTGTTGGATCGAAGACTTGCTGAGCGCAAACATTTTCCAGCTGTTGATTGGCTTGCGAGTTATAGTCGATGTGTTGATGCGCTTGGTTAGTGAGCTTTTTTTTTATTTGTGTTTACTTCATTATCGTTTACTTTTTGATCTTTTTTTATTGTATTTATTTATTTATGTATGCCAGCCGAGTATTATGAAGAAGGTTTCCCGGGTTTTCGAAGTCTACGCGGTCGTGCGTTGGAACTGCTGCAACGTCAAGAAGAATTGAGCGAACTGGTTCAGCTTATTGGACGAGCATCACTTGGTGAATCCGATAAGCTATTACTCGATACTGCTGTTCTTCTCATCGATGATTTTCTACAACAGAACGACTTCTCGGCTTACGATAGATTCTGTCCTTTTTACAAGACTTATGGTATGCTGCGTAATATCGTGAGCTTTCACGAGCTTGCAAGCGAACTGGTTAAGGATAGACAGATGAGCTGGGATTATGTTAAAATTAGGATGAAGAGCGTACTTTATAGAATTGGAATTATGAAGTTTTTGTGTCCGAGACGTGATGGAGAATGTGTTATTAAGAAAGAACTTGATGAGCTTTATGATGATATGCAATCGGATTTTCAGGATATGTATGAAGAGTTTTTTGAAATTTTAGATATTATTATTATTTTTTTACTAAAGAGATTGAATGAGTTTTAAGAAAAATAATTGTGATAAGGAATTTGATTTTATTTAATGATCAAAAATAAAAAGAAAATTAATAAAATTTAATTTTATGATGATTACAGACGTGAAGGCGGCTCATCAGGAATCAGCACGCCACATTATAGTACACGCTGAGGAGGGAATTAATTTTTTAAAGTCGCGACAAGAATTTTGGAAACAACAGCAAGCCAGCAAAAGTACGAAAAAATAACATTTAAGATAGAATCAAGTTATTTGGAGTTTGGAGATATAATTTGCTATAAAAATTTGTTAATTTATTAATTGATTGATGTTGATATAGTTATCTGAATTTAATTATTTTATTATTAAATTAATAAATACATTATATAGAATTGATTATAAAATTATGTGACTTATTTTATTTAAACGATTTTTTTTTGTAATATTCTTACCGATTTTTTTCTAATTTACCGCCAATGCAACTTTCACGGTGAAGTGAACTTGATAAGTAGAAAAAAAGAGAATGAGTCATTATAATGAAAATTTCAGAGAAAAAAATACAAACAGGTAAGAATGCAGGGGAGGTAAAAAAAAGGCGCGCTGTTGCACACCTACGCTAACTATAATACTAACTTGACCTCCTCAACAATCAAGCAAAAAAAGTGGCGGCGTGGCGCTCTTTTGACTGCTACAGCAGAAACGCATTGCCGCATATTTTAGTGTATGTACACGCGTAAAAACAGATTGTAAAGGGCAGTACCAGGTTAAAGTGTAATAAAATATATAGTTAAAAAGTAAATAAGATTAAAAAGGAGCAAGGATGGCCGACGAAGTAGCAGGAGAGAAGCTGTCGAAAAAGTGAGTAGTTCCCGGAGTCCAAAGCTACTTCAACACCGGCTGATATAATCTTTCTTTCTTGAGTAAAGAAAGATAACCTAAAAAAATAAAAGGCGGGCGGGCACGCGCGCTTATATAGAAGAACCTGCGGCTGCTACTTACTCTGCTTCCGGCTTATATTAGGCCAATAAATCAACATACTTATCTTTTCTTTTTCTGTAAATATCTCGCTTGCTATTTATTTTCTCTTGTCGGAGGAGAGATATATATATCTAGATACGTCGGGATGCTAGGCGCGACGGGACGGGGATTGCTGAGATGTCTGGCATTTACTGGCGATGGCATGACCAGGATTTTGCCAGCAACTACTCAATGCCAGAAGAACCAATCTTCTCGGCTCTTGCGTCAGATTTCCATCTGCCAGCCGTCATTCACAAAAACGTGCGTAGAACATTGTTTTCTACAAATCTCTCTCTCCTGTACATATTTTATAATAGGGGATTGTAGGCTCTCGCGGGTACACGTGTTTTTTTTTTAATCTTATTTAAGGGCGTGCATTCGATATCGCGGTTCTGGAATGTGTGTCCGGTTAGCTTCTTGAGTTATTTTTGGATAGGTGTTGTAAATGAGGTGGGATGGATTTAAAGATTTCGTCTGCTGACTTGATGTATGCTACACTAATTGTTGGTTGATCTTTTTATTCAAATTTGGGTAGATTAACATTTGATTGGCATTGCATAATTTTTTTTATTATTTTTAACAGTATACAATGATTAAATTAACAGCTTGTCAAAGCACTATCTTATTTTTATCAGCTTGCATGCAAGAAAAGTAATGTACATTAATTTTCAGTGAGTTAAAAAGGAGGCAGAAAGCAGAGCAAAAGTTGAAGGAAAAAGCAGAAAAAGAAGCCAAACTACAAGAGGAAAAGGGAACAACAGATAAATCAAATCCAAATGAAATATCGGAAGAAAATATTAGTCCTAATGTTTGTTTAAATTTATATTTCTTTTTAATTTTAATGATGTTGAAATAAAAAATTAATTTTAAATATTAAATTTTTTCTAGGAATATTTTAAACTTAGAGGTGCTGCAGTTGAGAAACTCAAAGCTGCTGGGGACCATCCATACCCACACAAATTTAATGTATCGATATCACTTCAAAACTTTATTGAAAAATATAATGATCAGATAAAAGATGGTGAAATGAAAGAAAATGAAGTTTGCAGTATTGCTGGTAGAGTACATTCTATCAGAAGAGCTGGTGCTAAACTTATATTTTATGACTTAAGAGGAGAAGGTGTAAAAGTTCAAGTAATGGCTAATGCAAGGTTTTATGAAAATCAAGAAAATTACACTGTAGATACTGAAAAAATTGGTCGTGGTGATATTATTGGTATCGTTGGTTTCCCTTGCAAAAGTAAAAAAGGAGAATTCTCAATCATGCCAAAAAGTATAAAACTTTTGAGTCCTTGCTTACACATGCTTCCACATTTACATTTTGGTTTGAAAGACAAGGTAAATTTTTTAAATTATTTTTCTGTTTTGTAGTTTATTAAATTAAATTTTAATACTCTTTATTTAAATTAAATAATTGTATTTTGTAGGAAACTAGATTTAGGCAAAGATATCTAGATCTTATCATAAATGACAAAGTTAGACAAAAATTCTATATTAGAGCAAAAATCATTTCTTATGTTAGAAAATTCCTTGATGAGTTGGGATTTTTAGAAATTGAAACTCCAATGATGAACATGATTGCTGGAGGAGCAACTGCTAAACCTTTTGTTACACATCATAACGATCTCAATATGGATTTGTTTATGAGAATTGCTCCAGAATTATATCATAAGGTAGTCTATAAAATATTTTAATAACTTAAATGTTAAAAGATGTATTAATATATTATTTTAATTACTTTTAAATATAATAATTTACAGATGCTAGTAGTTGGTGGAATTGACAGAGTTTACGAAATAGGTCGGCAATTTAGGAATGAAGGCATTGACATGACGCATAATCCTGAATTCACGACGTGCGAATTTTATATGGCTTATGCAGATTACAATGATCTAATGATCATCACTGAAGAACTGCTTTCAGGAATGGTGAAAACGATTCATGGTTCTTACAAGATTAAATATCACCCAGATGGAGAAGAGGGTGAAGCGATAGAGATTGATTTTACGCCTCCCTTTAAACGTGTTTCGATGATAAAGACGTTGGAGGAGCTGCTGAATGTCAAATTTCCCAAGGCAACGGAATTAAATACACCAGAGGCAAATAAATTTCTTAGTGATTTGTGTGTAAAACATGAAGTTGAATGTCCAGCACCAAGAACTACTGCCAGGTTATTAGATAAAGTAAGCAAATTGAATTATTCAACAGGTACTACAATATTCATTTATTTCAATAATATTAATGTATCTTAAATTTTAGCTTGTTGGTGATTTTATTGAAGAAAAATGTATCAATCCTACATTTATTCTTGATCATCCACAAATCATGTCTCCGCTTGCTAAATGGCATCGTTCTGAAGCTGGTCTTACAGAGCGATTTGAACTTTTTGTAATGAAAAAAGAAGTGTGCAATGCCTATACCGAATTGAATGATCCTTTTGTACAAAGAGAAAGGTAAAAAAGATAATCTTCAACTAAAATTATAAAAATTTCAACTTTTTTTGTAAAAAACTATTTAATTTTACTATTTAAAATTATTAGATTTGAGCAACAAGCTAAAGACAAAGCAGCTGGTGATGATGAAGCGCAATTGATTGACGAAAACTTTTGTAATGCTCTTGAGTATGGGTTACCTCCAACTGCTGGTTGGGGTCTTGGTATTGATAGATTGACTATGTTCCTTACTGACTCAAATAATATAAAGGTGAAGATCAGATTTTTTATTATATTTATCTATATGTAAAAGTATATTTATTGATTTAAATCTAATTATTATAGGAAGTATTATTCTTCCCTGCAATGAAGCCAGATGATCCTAACAGAAATAAAGAAACAACAGAAGAGAAACCTCCAGTGAGCAACCATGTTTGAGAGTCATAATTTTATAAAATTAAAGTAAGGATCTTTGTTAAAATTTAAATAAAAATAACTTATTGAAACAATTTTTGTTTTATATTTTTCTTATTGATTCTTAATGAACAAATCAGAAAAATTAAAACTTGAACATATTTATAATATGTAATTATAATAATTAAAAATACATCTCAAAATAAATTATTTTCCATTAATGTACATTAAAAATTTTATAAGAAATCTTATAACACCAATAAAGTGTAATATTTCATGAAAAATAATTGTTTCCAAATGATTTATAAATAAATCATAAATAAATTAATCTAATGAACCAAGTAGCCTTTAAAATTGTTAAAATTGATCAACAATTTCAATTGTGCTGACTATTAACACTTTCATGAAAGGGTTGGCAGTTGGATCAGCTATCTTCCGTATTTGGTATATACTTTGTCACAGAATTATAGTGGGCTCCTAATTGATACATATGTCGGTGATAAGTTAAAGTAAGCTTTCTACTTGGCTCATATTCGGTGCCTGTTTCATATGGTGCCCCTGTGGCTTGAATGACTTCAATAGGACATTTGAGAACATGCGATAGAACTTGAAGCTAAATGAAAAAAAAAATTCATAAATTAAATAATACATACTTCAAAGTATTGACTAATATACTTTTTAACTTTAAAAATTGAATTACCTCTACTGCACCACCCCAAGTGCTAGTTTCTGCCACATTATCACAATATTTTTCGTATTGTTCACTTGTTAGAAGTTCATTTGAATCAGAATTTTCAATAAAGGGTAAAAAATTATCTACATTCTCTCTTAAATAATTGGCAGTTTTTTTTCTAAGATCATAATGATCAACTGGCATTTCTCCTGTTAATTTTAACTGGTGTGCAACGGCATTGTAAAGGCTAAAAATTATAATAATAATCGTTGTTATTATCTAGAGTATTTATGTTATATTTCCAAAATCATGATACAATTCCCATTTCAATAGTTTGAATATTTAATAAAGATTAAGAAAAAAATTTTTTCTAATAAGGTCACTTAGTTTGATTTATTATAAACAAAGAATTACATACCAGTGTCCATCGCTTGGTACTTCATGAATCATCAAATTACGCTTCAGAAGAATATTTTTTATAGCCTGAATTTCAACATTTCTTTGTCCAAATTCATTTAAAGCTTCTTGCTCGATTATTCTTTGGTTCCTTTCTCTCTCAGCATTTTCTTTTTTCTCTCTTCTTTTCTGGGCTTTAGACACTCTGGCAGGTTTAGATTGTTCTTCACTATTCTTCACATTTTCAGAATCAACAGTTTCACTATTAGTCTCATTCACAACATCATCAACCTTATCCACACTCATCTGAGATAGTTTTAACCTTGCCAACTCTTCATCTTGCTTCTTATCCAAGTCTGCTTCTAATCTAACAATTTCCTCAGTTATTTCTTTTTTTTTCTTTTTATCGCCTTTACATATTGATTTCTTAAGTATTTGAATTTTTGCTGAAATAAAAATCATATAACATGTTTAAAAAACCACAAAAAGGTGTGTAAATTAGAAAATTTAAGTATGCTTTTAAATAGAAAGAAATTATTACCTTGGAGGTCTTTTCGTTCTTTTTTATGTCGGATCGTCAATTCTTGTTCTTCGGAAAGTACTTCTTCTTTTTCGTTAGCCATTTTTTTTTTATTGAAACGAATACTTTATTTTGGAATAAAAAGCAACGAAATAATTTTGCACAAAAGTGATTGTGTGTGCTGCGGTCAGAACTCAGAAGGGGGATTAATTTGCAGACGCTTCTTCAGCAGCTGTGTAATTTCAACGCGCGCATGCGGAACAAGGATGCAATTGGTATATTGTTGTGATTTGTGATTGGCTGTATTTTGTGTTTATTTATGTTGAGGTTATGTTCACCAGTGCACCAGAGTGTGTACATTCTACATTGCAATAATACGTAATAAAAGCGTGTCGTTCTTTGAAGAAAGCAGTTGGTTTCGTTACAGTTTGCCTTTATTTTTCGTTTAATTTTTGTACTCGAGCGTAACAAAAAAATAATAAACATGTCAGACGATGAGGAAGTTCACTACGTGAAAAAACCAAGGACCGTACATTACGGGTCGCTCGAAGAAACGGAACGAGCTCGCATCTTGGTAAGTGGAAGCGAAAGCAATGGTGAAAACAATGATAATCATGGACCTACTATCCTGGGAAATGTTCACATTTCAAATGAATATATGGAACTGGAAGAGGATATGTCAAAGGATCGACAGGCTCTACTTGAAGAATTTGAGAGACGTAAAAAGGCAAGGCAGATTAATGTTTCCACAGATGACTCGGAGGTCAAGAAGAATTTGAGGCAGTTGGGCGAACCAATTTGCCTTTTTGGTGAGGGACCTGCAGATAGAAGAAACAGATTAAGGGAATTGCTGGCTAGTTTGGGTAAGGATACAATTTTTATCTTATTTTATTTTAGCTTTTATGGTTGTAAGAATGTATTTTGTTTACATGATATCCTTAATATATGTATACTTATTTTTAGGTGAGGATGCAATTAAGAAAAAGGAAGATGACGATAAGTCTGTGCAGCCAGAGAAAGATCGTGAATCTACTTGGTATCATGAAGGACCTGACTCACTCAGAAAATCAAGACTGTGGATTGCTGCATATTCCATAAAAAGGGCCAAGCAGAGACTGGAAAAGGCAAAAAAAGACATTGAAATCTCAGCTGCAACAAAAACTGCTAAAAGACAAGAGCTTTTGAAAAAGCTCCAAGCTCTTACTATATACTGCTCTCAAATTGGAGATACAAGACCAATTTCTTATTGTCAATTTAGTCCAAATTCAAAAATACTTGCTACAGCATCATGGTCTGGCTTGTGTAAGTTATGGTCTGTACCTGATTGTACATTATTGCGTACACTCAAAGGTCATGGATGTATGACTGGTTGTATAGTTTTTCATCCAAAGGCAACAATAACTGAAGATATATTTGAAGATCATGTTGCCAGGACATGTATATTAGCTAGCTGTGCGAGTGATGGTTCAGTTAAACTCTGGGGTGGTGGAAAGGGTGAAAAACCTTTAGCAGAAGTAGAAGGTCATGAGTCTTACAGAGTATCAAGAGTAGCTTTTCATCCATCTGGCAGATTTCTAGGAACTTGTTGTTATGATTCTTCTTGGCGTTTATGGGACTTAGAGCAAAAAGTAGAAGTTTTACATCAAGAAGGCCATACAAGACCTGTGCATTGTATGAGTTTTCAAATTGATGGATCTGTGGTAGCCACAGGTGGACAAGATTCATTTGGAAGAGTTTGGGATCTTAGAACTGGTAGATGTATTATGTTTATGGAAGGTCATCTTAAATCGATATTTGGAATTGATTTTTCACCAAATGGCTACCATATAGCTACTGGTTCAGAAGATAATTCTTGTAAAATCTGGGATCTTAGGAAAAGAGCCATAATATATACTATTCCTGCTCACAAAAATCTTATATCAGAAGTAAAATATCAAAAAGAAGATGGTCAATATTTAGTAACAGCTTCTTATGATGCAACTGTAAAAATATGGTCAAACAATACATGGCAGCCATTAAAAACTTTACCAGGACATGATGGAAAAGTGATGTCTGTTGACATATCTAGTGACAACAAATACATAGCATCAAGTTCATATGACAGAACCTTTAAATTATGGGCTCCAGATATATAATAAGAGTAAGAATTTGGAAGACTTATTTACAATCATTGATTTAGACATGCAAAATGTCATTTATTAATTTTAACAGATTTGTACATATTGTTTTATATATCAAATTAAAGTAAGATTAAAAAAATATATTAAAACGAATGAATATTTTATTCATGTCTTGCATACATTTGACCAAGTATGGGAAATGATATGATTATTTTTTTTTTTTATCATATACTCATATGTATAATTTTTACTAAAATATATAAAAGCTATGTTGGTAAATTTAAAGATTTGAGTATTTTTATCACATCTACCTTAAAATTGCGCGATTTTCACCCTGATTTTCAAACAAGAATGATCACGTTATCTTTTAAGGAAAGCGGGCAAAGAGTAACATTTCCGTTTTAGAGGTCAAAGTTTGTTTGCTTGAAACTTTCACTCTGAGAAATTATTTTAACAAATGTGAGAAAAAACAGTATTCATAATGGGTAATGGGTAATATTAATGAAATATATATGATATGACTTATATTTACAAGTATTACAGCTCTCATATTTAGCTCGAGATACAATAACACCCCATCTTAAACTATATTTATAATCAACTTCAGAAACGCAACTTACCACAGAAACTTCGTTTGATAACTTTCTATTAAAAAATTTTTTTATCTGGGTACAGTGTTTTTATTATAAAAAAATGAAATTCCAAATTCATTTTTGATGATTTTTAATTATTAAAATATATTATTACTACATAAATAAGTTTATCTTTTATTAAATAAGATAAATATACTAAAACTGTCACTTGACTATTGTCTGCTTTATCTTGTAGACCGCAGTACAGTAAAATAAGACATTGATGTTTTCATTACCTAAAATTATAGAAAAAAAAACACTTCATGAGAAGAGAAATTAATAAAGAAATTTAATAAATTAACATTCTTACACTGGTAAAGGTTGGTAAACAAAGTAAAAATATCCGAGCTTGCATACTAGGCAGACGCGAGGCTCTTAACATCATGAAGTTTATTAATTTTTTAATTTTAATTGAAGATTCATACCAGTTACAAGTATATCTTTAAAAAAATTGAAAACAAATACAATAATTATCTATTATTAAATCAAAGCATTAATTTGATATATAATAATTACAATTTTTCTCCAAAGCTTTCACCGGAATTCAAGAGATTTTGACCCAAATAGTTGAATAAAAATAAATGTAAGGTCTGTCCCATTGTGAAGATTCCGTAACGTCCGACATTTTTGAAATTATGAGTATCAGTTAAATTGATTACTGTCTAGGAAATAAAAAAAAACGGATTTTTTTTTTTTTATAAATTATAAATATTTTTATAAAATTTTTATACTATTTATTTTTTTTTTACCGCAACTCCAGTTACACTCATCATTGTTATGCAGAGAAACAGTACTATCAGAAATGAAGTGCCATACGTTTTATTAACGACTTCACAAAATCTGTAATTGCATATATTCAATCGTAGAATTAATTTCATTTATTTTTATTTCTTCTAAATCAAAATTTTACTCAACTTAATTATTTTTTGATGTTGAATAATACACTTAGTTAGCTTGCGATGGTCTTCTTCGTGAATCATGCCCTTTGATTTTGGATTTTCTTTTAAAATGCGTTCTATACGGTGGCTAGAAAAATAAAAAAATTATTTATTAATCAATTTATCAGAAATTTGATGAAAAAACAAATAAATTACCCCAAAATATCATAAATTCCACATGCGTGATAAATACAGTTCATATAAAAAGTATCCATTCCTAAAATTGGTGTTATGCCGCAGATTAAACTAAAATATGCGTGTACCAGCAAGTGATAATAATATTTGTCAGGATCGACAAAAAATTCAACCATCATTACTGGCTCCTTAGGTCTTGACTCGTTTAAAGGTTTTATATGATTAAGCAAAATTGGAATTAAAGGGAGTAACATGTAAGATACCATGACATTATAAAACGCAACTGTAATTTGTATTTATATTTTTTTATTTTTTTGTCAATTTTTTACATTGTATTTTTGATTACGTACGTACTTATGTAAATTAAGTTAATTGATTTTCCTGATTTAGCATAACGAATTAAAATTTCATAATCAGAGTCATCTTTTAAATCATCCCAGTCCTTTTTTATTTTTTCAAGCATCATTTTTACCTGAAAACGTATCAATCAGAATATTGATATTAATGCTATTGAGTAATAAAATAATCATGGCACAATATTATTTGTTATTAAATTCGAATATTTGTTTATATATACTCTTTTTTCCATAATTATTCCATTTATAAATTTAATTGTGGTAAGAATATTGTAACCATATGCAGCACAAGCTTCTATTAGTAGATCTACCTCATTTCTAAGTTCATATATTTTTATAGCCTAAATTAATATAAACACAAATTATCATTTTTTAATATTAAATAATTTATAAACAAATGACAATAATAACATTGAATACAGCAAATTTATGTTCTCTATACCTTAGCTACCAGTGTAACCATTTGTTGTATAAACCAAAAATAACGAAAAAATTTTGAGTATAATTTACGTTGATAAGGCCATAATCCACAGGTAGATAGAAAAAATTTATTAAACACAAAATATTTGTTAAAAGAATCTTTGTTATTATGCATTTTATGATTTTAATGTAAAATTACGTTATTTTAGAAAAATCTAAGTGCTCTTATTTGATTGTTTTTTAAGTCGTATTACTAATGTTCAATCATTTCTTTTTCTTTTACATTTATTCGAAACACTTGTTTATTATTCCAAGCTGTAAGAACAATTAATTTATAAATATTTTATTCCGTCCTGAAAACTTTCAGTTTATTTTTTACCCATCAATTCTTATTCATATTTTATATCAAAATTGCAACTATAAAGCACTAGAAACGTTTAATTGATATTTTATCGACTTTTATATGTTTCTTTTTTTCCAGCATTGCTACTACATTGTTTAAACTAAATTTTTTTCATTGGAATTATTTAAAAAACGTATACAAGCCATAGACTGCAATTTTAGTGTAACCCTTTTAGCGTTTTATTATTTATAAAGAAAAAATATCGACGAATGAAAAATTGTATTTGCTTGCAACAATTTTCAGTATCTAAGTATCAAAGAAAGCTTACAGTTGCTTTTACATTGTAAAAAACTTAAAAGAACAAATTTTTACAGCCCAAAATTCAAATTTTCTACTTCAAAAGTAATTGTACATATATGTATTGTAATTAACTTTTTTATCAAATAAGTAAAAAAAGTACTAAATTTCACGCCTTATTTTTTTGGATATCAAAATGCCAATTTTTTATTTATTAATACCATTAAGTTAAATATTTAATACGAAAAAATCTTTTTACTTGGTGAGAAAATAAAGCATTTTATTTATTAACTAAATATTCATGTATAAGATATTATATACGTTCTCAGTAATGCCGCAGCAAATAACAGTAATACGACAGTAATGTGGATCGATATGAAATTTGGCTACTATCATAAGGGGTTCCTTCTGTTTATTCGGATGATAAGTATATAGAGAAAGAGAGAGAGAGAGAGGGAAATTTAGTGTTCTTACCCAAATAATGCACTACATTGCTATATGATATTTTAGGGAGATAAATAATATATTGTTAAATATTCAACAAAAGACCTGAATATTTTTTTTGTATTTAATATCACTTAAATGTAAAAAAACACGTAAAATTAATTTACAAAAAATTTTATTTATAGAAATTAAAAATAAAATAAATAAATTTTAATACCTAGTTAGATATAAAATTAAAGTTAATTTAATTAAAATGTAATACTTTTTAAAATAGCCTATTTTTTTATCAGGCATTTTCTTGGACAAAAATTTTTAGAAAATTACTAGATATGTGTAGCTACAATAAACTGAAAAATGTTTTTTAATTGTTCTTTGTGTACATTACCTTCATGAATAATCCACTATTTCACACTTGCAATTAAGCTTAATTTTTACCTTTACATTTACTGTATAGTCAAATAAAAAAAATGGCTGGACTTTTAATAAGTATAATTGATTAATGAATAATTCATATTTTGCATAAAAAAAAAAATAGTTTTTTGACTGAAAATATTTTTTTCTAAATACTTTATTTTTTAAAATATAGCTCATCTTCTAACATTAAGCTACCTTAAATAGAAATAAAGTTAATCGTAATTAAGATCTACAAGTTCTCACAACGGTAAAATAAGAAAACGAAGTTTTCATTATCTAAAAATAGAAAAAAATCAGATTTAATATTTTTTTTTAATTTATGAAAAACTAAATATATAATGATAAATATTTACTACAGTAAAATTTGCCATGCTTAGCGGAAAAATCAAGCATTTTATCCAACAAGGTTTTGAACATCGCAAGAGCATCATTTGAATTATATGTCGGTATCTAATTGGAATTGTATACCATTCTGAATTCCATCTAATTTGCATAATTACAGAATTTTACTTTATATATTTATCCTCCAACTCTAAATTCATTATATTGTGAGTGAAATAATTTTTTATTATTATTATCATTACATAGATTTGTACAATTCATCGTTATGATTTATCAACGTCTGACTTAAGTAACTGTAACACAGTATGTGAAACACCTCTGCTACAGTAAACAATCCGAATCGTAGAACTTCACTTGTGGATCCCCATTTGATTAAAACCTTATATTATAAAAATTTTTATTAATAGCTTTGTCGTATTATATCTACAAATTGGTAATAGACATACTCGTACATTTTATAAAAATTGAAAAAATATGAGATATTCTAAAAATATTATAATAAAAAGCTAATAATTTACAGTAATAATAGTAAATATTTAAAAGAAGTATACAATATTATAGAATAACTCAATTTTCTAACTTTCAAGAAAACGTAAAATATTTAACTAAATAATAAAACAATCGTATCATTTTACCACAAGACCTGTTGTACTCATAAGTACTAGAAGAATAAGTATTTCTATACTTAACACGAAACCCATGTAATTATTAAAATCCATAACAAAACTAAAAGTAAAATAATTTAAATTATTTAAAAGAAAAATTTTATCACAAAGAATAGAATCTGATTAAAAATTATTAACCCGAGAATTCTTTTATGTAACGCAATACAGTTAATTAATTCTCTCTGCACTTCATCATCTGTCAGTTTGTTAATTAATTTAGCTTCCATAAATTTTTTTATTTTATTCCTAAAAATTGTTAAAATCATTCAGCTTGATAGTAATAATAAATTTAATATTCTTATAAATTAATCTAAATGTTGTATGTATAAGAAACCAAAATTAATTAAAATTTTACGTATTGTATTTTCTTTTTACCTAAAAGAATTTTTTTTTAATGTACCTTTATTTTTTAATGTGAAGTATTAGTTCATAAAGAAAAAAATATGTTAAAAAATAACTTAATAATACGATAATTTGAAAGCATATAAGGCATTTTTTTGAAAAATTAAGATATTATAAATATTAACAGTGCAAAAAGATATACCCAAGTACAGCAAATAATCCACACATTTGTTGAGTACACATTATGAAAAATAAATCAATAGCTATTAAAGGAATAATGCCAATAAAAGACGTAAAAATAGCATGTACCCAAATCCTGTAGAAATTCTTTTCATTATCTATAAAAAGCTGCACCCTATACATAGGTGATAGTGGTCTTGACTCATTCAAAGGCAAAATGTAATCCAAAACTGGTGATACCAAAGGGCACAAGCAAAATGTCACCAGTGCAAAGTATGTATTTACTAAAAAAATAATATTGATCAATCTTTACAAAAATAATATTTATCAATCAATTGATCATTTACTTTTTATTTTTATTTAATATTTTTATTTAATAAAAATGTTTTTTAATTGTATTTATTTTATTATTATTTTAAATTGCCAATGGCCATGTTTTTTTATTTATTTTCAAAATAATTTAGTATCTAAATTTTTGGGCAAATATTTTTTAATTTAATATTAACCTAACTATTTTTCGATTAATATAATTTTTACCAATTAATATCCAAGCCAATATTCTTCCGAATTTTGTATAATTATATAAAATTTCCAAATCATTACTATCAGATAAACTGCGCCAATTATCGTGTATTCGTTTTACAAGATTTTTTATCTAAAAATTATGTTCGATTAATTGTCAATTTTTTTTGTGAATACATTACAATCTCTTGATAAAGTTGCAAAATGTTAAGAGAATGTTTCAACGCATTATACGTCACTCTGTAAATTACAATTTTAATTTATTTATATATTTTTTTTTCATTAAATAGTTCAATCTAATGCCAGAAAAAAAAATTTCTTAAAAAACATAATTCATTAATTTTTAATATTTTATTCAAATTAAAAAAATGCAATCGAACGTTGAATAAATGTGAGGCCCTACTCGGGAGTAAAAAAATGAAGAGTCTCTAAAGCTCGATTAATGCCGAAGTAGGATATTGCTTTTGTTGAAAAGCCATAAAGCGCGCCTTTGTTAATTAAAATGTCTTATTAAGAAGTTGCAATGTATGATTAACCAATCTTTTTTATGAATCAATAATAATGATAATAATAATAATAATAATACTAATAATAAAACATTATCGATTAATTGTGAAAATACAATTTTTTAATTTTAATAAATTACCATTTGTTGGTGAATAATTGCGTTAATAAAAAATATTGCCACAATAGCGTTATAAAAAATTGGTGGTACACATTCAATTACAAGATCAAAATCCTTTATATTTGTGACTAACATTATAATCTGTAATAAATTTTAATTAATAGACACACATCTTTTGACGTGTGGTTTAATTACTAAACTTTTAAATCAACCCATTTATAAGAGAAGAAATTTTTTTTTTTATTAATGTAGTTTATCAAATTAATTGGATTATAAAAGTACAAATTAATAAAATAAAATTACTCATCTCTGGCACCCAAATACTAATATGTTGCATTATCCAAAATATTCGAAGTATTTTTGATGATGTTGGAGATTGAAATGGCCATATACCAACCCAATACATGAAATTTTTATCAAATTCAATTGCAGAAACAATACTGTTATAATAATATTTTTTCATGGTGATCAATGTTTACTTGTAAAATAAAAAACTGACCAAGTTAAGAAATATAAAGCAAACATAAAAAATAATATACTCGTTTTATTAGTCGAGATTTGCTACATCGAAAAGTAGCGTTTGAACTATCACTCCGCGATATTAAATTATTTTTTTTTCTAATAGAATCAATAACACAATTCACACAAGCCCTCATTATAAGTAATTTTCTTATACGATTTTATTTATTACGAAGCAATTTGATGCATAGATACGTTTCTGAGACCCTATATTTACCATGAAATAATAAAAGTTACAAAAATTCAACATGACACTTGGGATAATAGCAAAACAATGCCGTAAATTAAAGTTAATTTATCTGATATATTTTCACTTCTCGACGATTTATCGAGAAATTGCATGTTTTTATTACAATTATTGAATAAAATTTTTATGGTAACCGCAAGAAATTAGCTTACGTAGCTAAGAAATGTCATCGGTGTTCCAAGCTTATTGTGCTTTGTGTCTTGATAAAAGTTTATGTACATATCGCGATATGCCAGTGCGACGTCATGTCTTTTTTATATGAGTAAATCTGCAATGTTGTAAATTAGTTTTTCTTTACTACTTATAAACAATATCTAAGAAACAAGTTAAAATTAACGGTTATTATATAATTTAAAAAATTATTAAATTATTTTAAAGTGCAATATAAATATTATTTTATTTAAATATAATAAAACGATATGTAAATTGAAATTTTTTTCTAATACAATCGTAACAAGTTATGTCAAAAAGTTAATTTTAAGGATTTTAAAATGTTACAGTCATCTTGTAACTTATGTAAATATTTAAAAAGTTTTTCATTTTTGAAATCATAAAACATCTAACATTAAATTTTTTCATAACACACTTTCTGTGCCATTGATTTCTGTAATAAATTATTTGAATCTAATACATTTTTTATATTTTAGAAATTTTCTTACATTTAATGTGTCAAAATAAGATGAGTAATAGTGGTATATTATAAACATACTAGAAATAATTGGATTTAAAAAAATTCAAGCAATAAAAATTAACAAAATTTAAAATTTTATTTTACATCTATTAACTATTACAAGCTATCTAACGTATGAAATAGATTATATTTTATTGTTATATATTGGCACGCACTTACATAATTAAATTTTAATTTTAAACTAACATTTTCCTTATAACTATATTTATATTGAATTCTTAGTATTTGGTCAAATAAAATAAAACATCATGACTAAAAGTTAATGATCTTTTTTTTTAAAATAAAAAAAAAAACTTATACAATTAGATCGTCATCTAGCGGTAAAAATTATACAATACAAAGTACGGAAGTCGCAAGCAAAGCTACAGCTATAAAACTAAAGAGAAAAAAAATTGTTTATGGCCATTTTGTGCTGTTCTTCTTACTACAAGAATAATAAATAACGGTATTGAGAACATAAATGACATAATAATCGCTCAGAAGGTAAACTCAATTCATACTTAAGTAATTATAAATTTTTAAAATCACATTGAATTATAGATAATATTAAAATATATTTCTTTCATTGCTATAATTAATCCTAAAAATCTTACAGGACATTCATTCCGATACCTTATAATCAACTACATACAAAAATATGTGCTTGACATCATCACCCACACAGTCATTAATTCTAAAACAAACAAATCGATTTTTTTTACTGGAAATTTTCATCTTCAAATCTACACTTGAAAACTTCCAAAAATCTCAAGCTCATCATGCATTCGTCTACATTCAAAAATTGGTTTAAATCAAAATGAATACCCAATAGAGTACATTGAATATGAGAAAAGATACGGGAAATAATATGCGACTACGTTTGTCGATCCATTGGGCAATTTCCTGAGGCGTCATGGTCGTGAATGTATTGAGCTGAGCAAGGGTTGAACGACGTTGGAATGTTTTTGGTGGTGGTGCTGGTGGAGCAGTTGGTGGTGGTGAATTATTACTGTCGATCGTTACTACGCTACCGATCGAATAATCCTTTTCGTCGTCTATTCTTACAGATGGTACGTTTATCGTACTTGGGAAGCTCTGTGGTAAGAAAAAAATAGTTTGATGAGTATTAATTATATTAAGTTAAAAAATATTTTTTTTTATTACGATTTATTCCATAAAAATAAAAAATTGTTTTATTTTTATTATTTTTTCTTTTAAAAAGGGTAAGTTTTAAATAAAAAATTCTATAGTCTTTTTTTTAATCAATTAAAAATTGATCTATTGGTCGATTGAATTTTCGAATATTTAATTCGAGGAAAATAGTTCAAGTAAATAGGGTTCTGGTGTGGCTCAGTTTGTAGAACACTGGCTTCGCAATCCATAAGTTGTGGGTTCGATTCCCGGAATCTACTATGTTCTGAGCTCGCTTAAGCTTCAACCGAATTACACTTAATTAAGTGTCTTGAAAGGTGTTATAATTCTGCTAAGTTTATTATCAACATTTCTAGTAATTTGGTTTGTCGATTTATTTTTTTTTTTTTTTTTTTTATAATCTAAAATGTATATTTATCATTGCATTAATATTTTTACCAGAAACCACAATCTATCTGAACCGTGAGTTAAATCAATCCAATAATGACCACAAAACTTCCTAACAACATAAAACTGTGGCTATAAAAATCTTGGACGGAATCATCGAAGCACAACGTTATCGCGAAAAAAAGAAAGAAAGAGAGAGAGAGAGAGAGAGAGAGAGGACCTTGATATAAATCAAGAGAACAGAGCAACTTACGTGTATGGTCAGGTAATTCTGGCTACTATAATCCTTCTCGCAAGTGTTACCATTGTCAAGGGATGACCATGAACGTGAACGTTCGATACCACCACTTGTATTTTTTTGAAATTGTTTTCGTGCTAGTCTTGGTGTTAAGGTTGATTTTAAAATATACTTGCTGTTGACTTTTTTTAAGGGCACGGTTTTCCTGTAATGAAAACGTCTGTTGAGAGATTATAGCATAGTATGTGCTGAGATTTGGGATTAATATTCGAGGATATGTTGTATAGTTTTTGTCTGGATTTGTGGGGAATAGTATGTTTGTGAGAATTTTATTATTTTTTTTTTTTTTTTTTGGTAGAGAAATACGATTGATCGACTTGGGGATTACCCGCTTGTGAAGATGTTTTTTGGCTGTGCGGATGAATTTATTATAGATACTGTAATTATATTTTTGGGCTTTTAAAAAAATTTTTTCTATAGATGGTATTTTGGTTGATGATGATAATAATAATGGTGATTACGTAATATTATAAACCCGTAATTTATCATCTGAAAAATTTTTTCAAGTTCGATTGCGCAATAAATACTTGGTTGTTAAAAAATAGGCTTATTCATAGTATTATCTGACTTTTATTTTAATGATCTATTACGAAAAAATATTGGATAATCAGTATCTTTACATAAATGTTTAAAAAGTGTAAGCCCTAATAAAAATATTAACTAGAGATTTTTTGCCTTCAAGTCTAACATAAAAAAAATGCAAAGTTATTAAATTTATATATATATGAATTGGTATAAGAATATTGTAATACAACTTTTCAATATAAAAAGTATATTTTTTTAAATACGATAAAAAAAATGATTGTTGGTAGTTTTGATATCTTTCATTGGACTGAAACAATTAAGCAAATAATAGCTTGTACGTCACACGTGCTATGTTAATAAAGACATTTCTCGACGATCTGCCACGTAAGGTCTATAGTATAGTGCTTGAAAAAAAAAAGATGATCGATATTTGTCTTTAGCACACACATGTACATGACAAAATGAGTATTCAGTAAGCAAACTTAAATTTACACTTTTACTGGCGCCACTATCTAAAGACACTACGTTCAATAAAAAAGTGTAAATGTACATTGATAATAACTATGACTTTTTTATTTATTATTGTTTTCTACACTAAAAAATTTAATTTTAAAAATCTATTCATTATGATGGCTTTTAATTAAAACTTTTCAAAATGAGAATTAATTAAACTGTAATTTAATAATAAATTTAAGACGTTTAAAATATTCACAAAATTCACCGATGCACATATTAATTATTTCAAAATTAACATAAACTTTGCATGAAATTCCCTTTATAAATTGCTAAGCAAATAAGCGAAATCTGAAGTTAGATTGTTTAGACACAGATAATTTTTATCAAGCAGGTGGATAAAATAGTAATATCAAAATTTTTAAAAAACAGTATCCGAAAGAATAATTACATATTAAACCAAACGTTATTGTATTAAATAAGTTACCTTCATTTAAAACCGCAGCTAACTATCGAACCGGTAAAATAAAACAAAAAAAAAATTTATTCGCACTGCCAAGCATAATATAAGATACAGCGATAAATCATATAATATATTTATATATACGTAACACCTGCGGGAAACAAAGCATAAAAAAAAATAATAATAATAATGAAGTCACTTACTTTCTCCTATAGATCGTGTTAACAAACGCAAACTCGACCATAGCAGCGAATAAAAATATCGTGCATCCAAGAAACCAAATCTCACTGGCTTTAATATAAGACACTTTTGGTAGTGAATTTTCTACCTTTGATGCAAGTGTCATAAAAGCGAGTATCGTATTGGTACCTGTAATAATGTAAAATAATTATTAAGTAGACATATTAAAAATAAAAAGAATAATGTGATCGATAGCAAGTCATTATGTTATAAAGCATATTGACATTTTTACAGCAAAATCCTTGAGAGAGCTGAATGTAACGTGCCAAACCGGCTTGAGGTCAAAGTTTTATGTAAACGTCCGTAGTGTATAAGTTTTGCACTATTCGGATTTATCAAGGCCAAGTGTTGGTCAAAGACCACAAAAAAGAAAAAATGAAAGAAAAAAGAAAGATTGAGAAAAAAAATTTGGGATTTTATAAAAATTAAAATGTGTGAATGATGGTCCATAATATATAAACTCATCGATCGTTAGAGTTTAGCCATCACACGCGAAAGGATTTAAATTATCATTAATATATTTTCTATTTTACTGATCCTGTTATTTTTAGACGAGTATTTGTTAACTTTATAAATAGCACAATGAAAGTATGTATGTACTTACAAAATCTTTGTAACATTGTTATTTTTTTTTTTTTTTATTTCACGTCGAGGTAATGAAAAACGATGTCATGTTTAATCGCGTGTATATTGCGTTTATCTTTTTTTTTGTTGCAAGAACGTTTAATTGTTAAATGCAAAAAAGAAGAAGATGAGTTTATCCGGTCGTTACTGAGCTTTTCGGTTCACGAGATAAGACTCGAGCGTATGTATAAAAAGTAGGTATGTATATTATCTTGCGTTTTTTTTTTATATTTTCGTCGGTAAACGACGAAATAAAAAAAAACGAGGTGAATTTACTTATTGACAGATGTAATAAAAATTGTTATTGTTGTTTATGTTATGAAATTGACGTAACAGTGAAAATTAAGACTTAATTATATTTTGAATTTGATATCAGAAAAATTGAAATTATTACTTAAAACAAAATGTTCAATTGCATTAAAAAAAAGATAATGTTGTTTCAAGTGCAGCTTTAAACTTGCTATTAATTTATTAAATTATTTATTTGTTGTTTTAAAACCTGTAATGCTACATATCAATTGTCCGCAATTTTTATTTTTTTTTATTTTAATTACGTATATATACACGTATCGCACTGTGGCAGTGTCAATAATACCTGTTTGAATAAATAATTAGCCTTGTAAATCAGAGCTTTTATGAGCTTTTGTGCACACATCTAATAAATTTAATCGCAGATTATATACTTCACTATATTGACGATAGTCCACAAGGAAAAATTCACGCAATAACATGTAAACATATTTTTATTTTTGTTTTTTTTTCTCTTTTTGTTACAGGTCAAATATAAGAGTCATTCACGAAAATTTTTTTTCTTTTCATCGAATATCCGGTATATATTAAAAAATGTTGAAAATCTTACCTAACACAATTCTGGGAGGACTGGCATCAACGTGCAACCAAAACGAAACCCAGGATATAACGACAATGAGAATTGAAGGTATGTAATAATCCATCATGAAAAAGCCCATTTCACGTGCGAGCTTAAACGTTATTTTGATGGAACTAAAATTACCAGCTGTAAATCAAAAATATGTCAAGTTTTAACGTCAGAGCATGATTGTTATAAATAATTTCTTATTAGTGATGATGATAATGTATATATTCGTTAAGTGAATGGAGATTTTTTAATTGCAAGTTCAAGCTAAATCGTTAACGATATAATATTTTTTCCATTTCTTTATCAAACAATGCACATCACGCAGAGTAGACAGAAATAAATATTTGAGAATACTTTGGTGAAATTTAAAGTCATGACTCTTTTTTTTTCTTCTGTGAATTATAATTTCACGTCTTAATCTGAAGTTTGTAAATTTATACCTGGCGGAAATATGTTGTATAATATATTAAAATGTCAAAATTTTATTTTTTTTGAACTTTTAATGATCATGTTTGATAGTGCTATTTATAAATTAGAAATTATATAAAGTTTGACAAAATTATAGTAAAAAGATAAAAAAAATTTTTTAAATCATTTACCAAAGTGTCCATAGTGTTGTTGAGCAGTGGTATAAGATACATCGGATTTATTTACCCACTTGTCAATTAGCTTGTATTCGGTCAAGTGTAATTCATCGGCAAGTATAATAGGATCTTCATCCCAATCTATAACCAAATCTTGGACGTTGTTTATCCCTAAAAATTAGAAATTTTTGTAATATTGTGATCTAATAATAAAATAATCTTCAAAAAATATCTCAAATCAAATATAACATTTTTTTTTTCAAAAAATTATACATTCTATAAACTACATACTATGCTATCACTACATACGAACATTTTAAAAAAATTTAATCAAAACACTTTAAGCTTTATGAAACATTTGAATAAGAAAAAATAAAAAAAAAAAATGTTATATGTACTAAAAGCTTTGGATTCATACAACTTTCAAAAACCAGCGGACATTCTTGTACGTCAAAAGGAAACTTTTCCAGTCGTAATCCACAATTTAAAATAACTTCTAATCTGAAACAAACAAAAAATCAAGATTTTTCTAAATAAAAAATAAATTTATTTACATTACATACTATTTTTTGTATTTTTACAGAAAAAAAAAACAGAATTTCAACGTACCTACTGTTCAATATGACCGTCCCTGTGGGATCAATGGATATCAAAAGATCCCTCATATTGTCACCCCTAATGACATTGCTTCGTTCATTCGCCACAAAGACTTTAGGTGTCCAGATGAGCTCTTCAACTTTTTTTCCACCGTATATTTGATTCTGTTGAGGTGCCAACTCTTCGTATCTAAGTCTACTGTCTTGGTAACGAAATTGCAGCATCATGTGCACGTCGAATTGCTGTTAATGGTTAATATTCAGATATTTACTAATAAGCTTTTTTTTTATTTTTAGAAACAGCCTATTTAGAGGGTGGATTATTTTGGGTTACTTATTTGAAGATAAATTGATGTTATGTTGCAAAATACGTAACTCATTACATCATTGTAATTCAAATTATATCAAAATAATTGTCCATTTACGATAAGAGGTGAAGAAAATATATAAAGAAGCTATATTCTCATAAAATGACATCAGTGATAATACCTTAATGTATACCACCTGATTTAATAATAAAAAAAAAAATTAACGTCACAACGACGTTCGAGACGTGCCAGAAATTTCTTTTTAAATGATAAGACCCGGATATTAATAAAAATATATAAAAATACTCGGACACGTCTTGCATATGGAATTAAATGTAAAAGAGAAAAAATTAAAAGGAAAAGTTAATGGCACAGTTAATGAGTGTTTGAAAGCTTGGTACCAACCAGTGTTTTAGCCATGTTTGACCTGATGGTATAGATGTAAGCCCTTGACCATACTTTTACGGGGTCGCGTGGATTGAGTTCACCAGGTGGCCGTTCCATTTTATCGTAACGACACTCGTTTGTCAAATGTTGCAATAAATCCGATTGTCTTATCGGACCCGTAAAACTTACATTTTTTTCACATACGTCCACCCTGGATAATATAGAATAATAAAAAATAAAAAATTATGTTTTGATTTTTTTTTTTTACATATTTGATATTTATGTGGTTAAACACTTTTTAATTATGCTGCTATGCGTTAGAAGTTTACCGATGTTTTTGCGATTGTTGATAATAAATGTTGGGAGCGATGACCGGTACATTGCAATTATAGAGTAGTAGACGGTAAAAAAAAGCTTTTTTGCTATTATTGTAGATTGTGAATTTTTAAGTGACTCATTTCTAATGACTCATTTAGACTATTAACTCTTTTTTTTTCTTTATTTTTTAATTTTTATAATTTATGGCTGGTAATTGACGTGAAAATCTGTTATATTGTTTAAATTTTTGAAGAATATATATTTGACAGTTGCAACAAGGTAAAAAATTATTATTATTATTTTTTAAATATATCTATGCGAATATGTTAAAACAATAGAATTGTTTAAATTTGAAATAAAAACTTGTCACATTTTAATGATCAATGAATAATTATAAAAAATAATAATTTTTTCCTTAAATAATAATTAATTTTAATACATAGTATATAATTTCTAAATGTCTAAATACGAACAATAAAATTTGTTTGAGGAAAAAAAAAATTATTTTTGGGAAATACATATAGTACAATTATTTGTTGTATGGGAAACAAGCAGTCAGATACAAATTGAGCCAGACACAAGTTTTCGACAAATTCAAACAGATATTATAGTTTTTTTTTATTCCAATGATATATATTTAATTAATTCATCCTTATCACAATGGATTCTCTGATAAACTTCTCTGCTTTCTCCAGAGTGAAATTATTGCAACACCAACTTATATACATACATGCATGTAAGATTACACGACAAATGACTCAACTCGATATATACATAATTACGTAATGAAAAGCACTCACTCGATCACGAGCTTTTTTTCAAACTCTCATTATGCTGCAAGCCCCGCAAACACCCTATTGTTTTGCATAAAAAAATAACCATTGTGTTTTTTTTTTTTTTTTTTTAATTTTAATATTACACTATAGCTAGTATCAAAGCTCTAAAGACTTAAGTATGTAAAGACAAAAACCTGAAATTCATGTAAGCAGAAAGTATCATCTCTTATGTTTATTATATGAGAAAGAGAAGGTAAGAAAGAGTAGCTAACGACCGCAAGCGTTATCAAAAAAATAATATACAAAGATTTATATACATTGTTAAATATACATATTGTGTGTGTTTGGGCGCAGCGTATATACGTATTATCAATGGCATCACACACCACGCGACGCGCGATTCTTTCGCGGTTATTGCTGTTGTTGTTGTTGGAGGGCGAGAACTGCAGTAGACGTGTATGTGTGAGATAGAATGGAGGCTGTGTGACCATATAACATATACTTATTAACGTATAGTTTTCCTGCATTAATTATATTCAACACGCCTTGCTTTATTTTTGATGTATGCTGATTTTAATTTTTGCTTCATATGCATATGATTTGTAGATTTGTTAAATGGAGATTTTTTTTTTTTTGAGTAAACACTGCAGCTAGAGAGACGTTTTTTTTTATTAGGTGTGGGGAATTACATGGGATGGGTTTGTAATTACCAATATGTGCTTATATATTAGTATTGAGTTTAATTGAAAATGTAATATTGAAAATAATTGATATGGTTTAAGGATAATATGTAGTTTAAGAAAATTTCCCGTTTATATTGTATATATGCGTCATTGTGATTTTTCTTTTATTTATGAGTAAGTTTATAAAATCAATTGATACTTAAAATGAGAGAAAAATTTTCCGCGTGAATGAGTTTGATTTACCTACGTATAGAATAAGTGACAATGACGAAATAAAAGAAATCGATTTCAAGAACAAGTTTAAATGTATATACTAAATATTGGTATATAGTATACGTAGATGTACAAAGACAATTAATGATAATTTTCTATAATAATACGTCAGAAAGTTTTAAGGAAAAAAAAAATATATAGAAAACGTGTTTGCTAACAAGTGTAATTATGTTTAAAATAAAAAAAAAAAAAATGTCATATCAATTACTTGGTTGGTGTAATTAGATATATCGCTAATTAGTTCATATGATTCTTTGCGTATATTGAAAAAAAAAATCTATGTTTGATTTCTTTAAGATTACGTAAATCATGTAATAATTTTGAATTTAAATAAAGTAGACAGGTTTTTGAAGTTTTATAAGTGATAAAAATTATTTTTTTTTTTATTAAACGAGTTTAATTGTGTTTGAATATAAATTATTTTTTAATACTTATTAAAAAAAAAAAATAATTATGCTTATTAATATTTATTATAATTAAATTTTATAATATGTTAATTTTTTTGTATTGGCCATGACCTAAGAGTGTGTAATTTTTTTTTTTTTTTTATAATATAACGTTTTGTAAATTATAAAATTTTTGATCTAATGAAATAAATTAAAAATCATGTAGGAGTTTAAAAGCTAAGTAGTTAATAAGCTCTGATTCTCTTAATAATGGTTTTCAAATTTGCAAAAAAAAAAAAAAAAATGTTTTCAAGATAATTACTAAGCACGTGACTCTTTTTTTTATGTAAAAACTTATGTACGTATATGACTCTTGATACAACGTTTATTTTTTATTTTTATCATACGAACAAGGATTTTTTTAATGACATTTAATCGTTAATTAGTCTGAGGTTGTTTTACAAATACTCATTGATAAATAATCCTTTAAAAATATGTAAAACGTGTAAACAGAAAAATTAGTTTAATAAAATTTTGAAATCACTTTAAAACTCTTTTTTTCCATTATTAAAAAGATGATGAGACACATCTCAACTCTCGAAAATATTTGATTAACGTTGTCAGAAAATGAAGACATTTTAATTCAAAAATCGAACTGATAAAGAAACAGCTAAAAAAACAATTAAAAGCCAATGCAAACATTGTTCAAAAAGAATTAAAAAAAAAAAACCAAGTAATTTTGTAATGAAACGTAATGTCTCAATTAGTCTTCCACAGACATATATAACACGATTTTATAACGTCATTTAATAATCCAAATAATTCTTGTTTCAGAACCATAGATTTATAAAAACAAAATTTTCCTTTATATTCATAATTTATATTACCGTTCGCACGTCCGGAATATTAACATATCATATCTTAATTTACATATCTAAGCATTTAAAAACATATATTTTTTTATCATCTTTTGAGCTCTCAACTCCTTTTCTAATCTCTAGTTTGAAAACTTTGAATTTCCAAGAAGATATTTTCCATAATTTAAATTTACAATTATTGAACTACAAACCAATTGTCACGTAGCATACAATTTTTATAATATGTATAAATGTTATATTTTTTCAAAATTCATGTTTAAAAAATAAGAATATATTTAAGCCACTACCTTCTGAATAAAAACGTATGAAAATTTTGCAAATCAAAATTTACAATTTTTTGAATTGAAAACGATTTACGTATAATAGTATGTTCTTATTTTATCAGATCTGATACCCGTTCTCCATTATACTTCTCAAATATTCATACATTCTATCATTTGTATGCAAACGATCCATCAAATTTATTACTCATATACACATTCAACCTCTACTACACCCCAATATATATAAAAAAAAAATCGGTTACCCAATCCATAAGCACCATTACCTCATAAAAAAAAAAAACAAGTAAAAAATAAGAACTTACTCTGCATCAACAACAGTACACTTTGCATAATAAAAGTTACAAACAATCAAAATAAACAATAAAACAATCCGAAAATTAAATATTAATCCGACCGGCCGGCCAAAACGAAACGCAGTCGCTTTGAACCACATGTCGTCGCAGCAGCAGCAGCAGGCAGCGCGCGCTTGCGGGGCGCGGCGCCTCCTGCACGAAACACACTCGCACTTTACACGCGGAGATCGGCTCGGTCGCACAGATCCAACTGCGAACCGATCTCTTTCGTCTTCTCCGGGCGCCTGTACGACAAATCCCCTTCCCCCTCCCCTCCATCTTCTCTTTAACTAACAATCTTTCTCTCCCACCTTCTTCTCATTATATTCTGTACCACCTACTACCTGTATACTGTATATAAAGCGACCAACCAGTAAATTTGCGTGTGATTCTTTTTAACTAATTTTTTTTAAGTTTCTTCCTGGTGAGAAAAATATAATTATAGTAGATGAATATTTTTTTTATTTATTGGGATTGTTAATATTGGTATTACAAGTAGTTAATTGCTTCTGAGCTTTGTTTTTTTTTTTAAGATCGCGCGGCTTCTTAAGAGAAAATTGCTTATCGATGACGTGCTACTGTGTACATTATTACGCGCTCACCTCCTACAAGAGAAATAAAAGAGAGAAAAAAGAGAGAGAGAGAGGGATTAATAATCAAGTTTGCTATATGTATGTCGCAGAGCTTTTACAATATACTTTATAATTATCGTATACACAATTGCGGGACTGTGTGAAATACAACACTAGAGTAAATTGTGATTTTTATGGATCTTTTAATATTGGTTTTATCATGAAGTCTATATCACTTTGCGGCTTTGAGTCACCTTATGTAGGTGGAAATGATTCGTAAACGGGTTTACGTTTATAGTTTTATTGTGAATGAAAATTTGGTAAGTGATAAATTTTTTTTTTTTTTTAGGTATGTTTGAATTGGAAAATGGAATTATTTTTTACAAACGTTGTAAAATATTTGTTTTTTAGAATGATTGATATTAAGATGTGAAATTATGGAAAAATTTGTATTTTGTAATGAAATTTTTTTTTTTTTTTTTTTTTATACAATTGAACAAATATTACCACATGTAAGTGAATAATAATTTTTAAGATTTTTTTGAGCTTATGTTTCTACTAATACAGAGCTCAAATTCTAAAGTTTTAAGTAAAATCTAAATACCCTTTTTAATGCTTAATATTCCTTTAGAATTATCCTTTTTTTCAAATTTTAACAGGTAAATACAGTTTGAAAAAAATGTAATTAATAATTTATGTACGTACGTGATCAACAATACTAATGTATTAAAAATAAAGATAAGGATAAAGTTCAAGAATAATGTATAATAACTTACAGCTGGAAAGCAAACAATAGGAAGTAGTTTTTAGTTACAAAAGCCTTGGCTTGGTCGATGTTTTCTTGGAAGAAAGTACCTATTCAGCCGAACATTCAATGACTAATTATACAAACACCTGCGTGTGCAAAAGAGATCACAAAATGTTAATTTACTATTCGGCGCATGAACATGGCGCGTGTGGAAGCACGATATCGATGTTTAAAATGAGATCATACTTTTTATGACAAAAATAAGTTAATATTTTTTTAATGCTTTTTGAAAATTAAAAAAAAATCGAAATATTTTTTGTTTCTATTGATAGTTTTTAATGAAAAAAATATTTTTTAAATTAATAGGGTAAAATACTCGAATTTGCATAAAAATATAAAGACAGACTTTTTATTAGACGGTAACTTAAATGTATGAAATTATTTACACTTCAGCTATATCATTTGCAATGCTATGAGATTTCATACTACTTATTGTGTATGATAATAAATGAAGATCTTGATGCAATCGCGTCAATCTTTTAAAATGTCGATCTGTATATGGAATCATTGATTCTAACTTTGATTTTAAGTCACCTGATTCCAAATTCTCAAACTCAATTTCATTTAAGATGGTATGGATGACGACCTGAAAATTATAATTATTTATTTAAAAAAATATTTTTAAAAAATGATAAAAAAAATGGAATTCTTAATTTTATACCTGAGCAGCTTGAAAATTACGGGCATTCGTATTCCAAATTACGGCACATTTCAATAACTCTTCTTGTTGTGAAGGTTTTAGATCACATATTGTTGTGTTGAGTTCTTCTTCTCCTTGTTTTATTAGAGCTAGTTAGTAAAAAAAATGATTAAAAATTATCTATTTTCCTTGAAAAACAAAATGTTTTTTTTATTTACCTTCAACAATACGTAGTACATGCATTGGTTTTTCTAATCTTAAGGCCAATTTTAATGCTTTGGATAATTTTTTAGCTTGCAAAGCGTTTGCTAATTTTTGCTCATCTCGCGTCAGTTCCTCCTCTAATGCTCGAGCTTTTTCTTTATTTTCTATCGTTGTATCTCTCCATACAACTAATAAAGAATCATTTCCACCACTGATAAAATGACTTTCGTTTTTGTCAACTAAAAAATAATAAATATCAAGCAATAAAAAACATTGGTTTATCTAATTCAAATTGACAATTTATCATACCTGCTAATGACCAAACGCGATCATTATGCTGGTCCAAAGTAGTCATACAGTCTGAAGTTTTGACACTCCAAAGTTTAATTAGACCGTCAGCTCCTGACGATAGAATCTGCATACCTCGAGATAAAAATTCTATCTTTAATACGGCACACTCGTGACCTTCAAATGTCTGTAAAAAATAAAATTTAAAATAGTAAATTTTTATAATTTATTATTACTATTAATTTCTGTGATTAACGAGTCCGTTAAATACTTACCTTTAAACAATTGAGTTCGCTAAGAGACCACATTTTGATTGTGCAATCGGCGGATGAGGTTGCTAGGACTTGATCTATAGGAGAAAACCGCGCACACCAAACGCCTCGGCGATGACCTCTAAGCACTCCCAACAATTGTAAATTATCCGCAGACCACAACTGAAACGTTTGTGCTAATTTTAAGTATTTATATTCATGACAAATAACGACTTGAAATATGAGAAATATGTATTATGAAACATTTTACCTTTGCAGTTTTATCTTGTGAGGCAGTGGCAATTAATTTGTCGTTTGGTGAAATTGATAAACAATTAATGTCATAATCTTTATGTGCCTCAGCAGCAATAACTGATGAAAGACTATTTTCTGTATCTGCAATGAGAAACAAACAAATACAAATTTATTTATATTTTTGATATACTAATATGGATTAAATTTTTTTTATAAATTTTTGAATGTTAATCAATCACAATATAAATATTACATACCTGAGATGCTTAGATTTTCTGGCACATCCCATAATTTTAGTGTAAAATCACGACTTGCTGATACAAAAAATTTAGGTGCTGTTTGAGATAAAACAACGCAACTTACAGCATCTTGATGTCCAATTCCGGAGCTTATACAACTTACAGTCTTTGTTTCTTCGTCCATTAACCATAATTTTACAGAATTATCCTGAAAATTATCAATTTTTTAATAATCTAATTTTATACTAAGAATATATTTTAATAAAATTTTATACTTTGCTTGCAGACACAAGTATGTTTGGATTAGCTGGAGTTGTTGCTAATGAATATACAATATTTGTGTGACCGCATAAAATTTTACAATCCATTGTTGATAGATCAAATAGCTTTATATCAGAAGTGTTTGTTGCCACAGCCAAATGTGATTCACTACTACCTAGATAAGCAATATCTAAAATTTCATCTATGTAACCTACTAACTGAAAAAATAAAATAATTTTTATTTTAAGAATTTAAATAAGAAAAAATAATTTGTATAGTAGGATAAAGTTGTACAATACATACTTGCTTTTTACATTCAAATGTATCTAATGAATAAATGAGAATATTTCGACTTGCAGAAACGAGATTTACACTATTAGTACTTTCATTAAAAAGCATGTTTAATATGCCTGGACTATTTTCATCTTTTGCAGCTGGTATTAATGAATTACTTTGTTCAAACACCATACGACCAGATTTCATTTCCCATATTTTTATAATTCCTAAAAATGATACAAATAAATATATTTAAAAAATCATTTTTATATAAAATATAAATTTTTACCATTTTCTCCGGCACTTGCTGCATAAATTGCTGATTTATTTTTATCCTTGGATATTGGAATAGAAGCATTGTTAGGAATAATAAATGCCCCTTCAACAGATTCAAAAACAGGCAAAGTACGTAAAGAAACTTTTTTATCAAGATCCCATAATATTAATACTTTATCTCTTCCAGAACTGTAAATAAAAAAATTTAGATTGATTATAATGGTTTATAGATTTTTCCTTTTATTATAATAATTTTAAGATATGTAATACCTTAAAGCATGTACACCATCTTCATGAAATGTTAAAGAAGTGACCTTGCTCATGTGTCCTCGTAAAGTTATCTCTTCTTGACCATTTTGTACATTCCAGCCATGAATATCATAATCATCAGCCGATGCAAATAATAATTTCTTGTCAACATCAGGATGATAGCAAAGAACACTGAAAGGAAAATATTTATCTTTAAAAAGCTTCTCTCTAATATATAAAAAATATTAAGATTTGTAAGATATTAATTTTACCCTATTACACCTTGAGCACCTTTTAAATTTTGGGTGCATGAATGGTGTTTTAAGTCCCACATTCTAACTGAACCATCAATACCACCTGAAGCCATATTTGTTGCATCGTTTGATAAAATAATTATAGGTACTGGCCCATTGTGAATAGATTTCCATAGTTTAACAGGTTTTGCTTCTATAAATATACAATTAAATAGTTTGTGAAAAAATTTAAGAAGCTAAAGGTACTGCACAATTGAAATTACCTGCTAAATTCCATAGCTTGAAAAGACTACTTTTATGGTGAGTCACAACAAATTGTCCATCTTTGCTACATGCAAAAGTGTTGATTCTGTCTTCCTCTTCATTGTCTTTAGCTTTGCCTAGAGTCAATTTTATGGATCCCTTAGACACTGACACAGCCGTTACATAGTCATTATTTTGACAATACAGCGTTTCACCATCTTCACTCCACTAAAAACATACAATTATAACAAAATTAAAAAATAAAATTTAAAATGAAAAAGAATAACTATGGCATCAAATTGTTCTTACCTCTAATTTGCCTCCTGTATAAAGAGCTTCAAACTTGTTCTCGACCTCAAAACTAAAATAAAAATTATAAAATTGATGTTGTTTACAAAAAAGTGGTCAAGTATCATCATGTAAACATGACGAAAAAATACAATTATTATCTATAATAAAAATAAAAAATACTTACGATTCTTTAAGTTTGCCACTACTCATCTTGATATTTCATTTATCTACTTTTTAAAACAGTTAAAAAAATCCTTAAAAATAAAAAATCAGCATTGCAGACGTGATCAAAAAAAGACAACGCTTGAAAAGCACGTGGAAAATACAGTCCGCTTTAATCACAAAACAAATCGTGTAACATAGATTTCCAAACGTCGAATTACATCTCGATCGATACGACAGATCGTGTCTTTTTCAACAGTAAAAAATCCATCTATGTTTTGACAAGTGACTTATGACGTAAATAACTCAAGCACGATTGGACTTGTCTTGCCGCGTAAAACACCGGCCCGCGAGATAAGAAGGCTAACAACAACGTTTTGTCACTCTTGTCATCTTCTTTAAATTAATTAAAAGTTTCTCGTTAATTAATTCAGGAGAAGAAATAAAAAGCTGCAAACATGTGGAACGAGGGTGACACGACAATGGATGGAAGAAGCGGCTTTATGGATACCTCGGTAACTGGTAATTCAGCTAGTGATGGCAAGGCAGTCAATGCAAAACGTAGCCAAAATTGCGTTCCAGTGATGATTGAGCACATTAATCGGCATGGAGAGGATCTTCAGATCTGGGGTATGCAAGTCAAGCTTATAACCGTTGTTGGAATTGTCCGTAGGATTGAGGATGCTAGTACCAAAGCTACCTTTTTGTTGGAGGATGAGACAGGTTAGTTTTTATTAGGGTTCCTTTGTTTTGTGTCAATTATTGAGTGTATAAAAGATTTGTTGATTCGTTGGAAGTTGATGATATTGATATTTTTATGGTTTTTGCAGGTACTATCGAAGGGGTCAAATGGCTTGAGCAAGACACTGTATCATATACCTCTCCAGTCACTGTAAATTCATATGCAAGAGTACATGGTATGATACGACATCAAAATAATAAAACATTTATCCTGGTCGTCAACATTCAACCTATCGAACATGTAAACGAGCTTCTAGCACATCTAATGGAAGTAACGCTCACAATTTTGGAATGTGAAAAATCAGTTGGAAAAGTTGCAAATAGTGATGATTCAGTTGTAAAAAAAGCAGCTGATTCGTATATGATGGAAGCTGGTACAGATGGCTTAACCAAAGAACAGAGCATTGTTTTAAATATAATAAAGAACAACCTTTCAGAATATGGCGCTGAAAGAGGTGAAGTAAAATCTAAAGTGCCCCAATACATAACACCAACTAAGGTTGATGAAATTTTGGAATTTTTGTCAGGTGAAGGGCATGTGTATACAACAAAAACAGATGATTTTTTCAAAGTTATTTAGAATGTTTTCTATATTTAAATATTTTTGCTTGACTTTTTTTCAAAGTTAATTGTAGACATTGGTTAATTGACTATTAGTAAATTATGCTTTAGCAATTTATGCTAATTATAGATATTTTATGTTTGTTGATAACAGTAAAAATTAAAAATTAGGACTTAAAAAATGTATTATTTTTTACAACTGGGACATTCAATAATGTTCATATATAATTTATATTTTTATATTGATACATAGACAAATAAGAGTATGTATGATAAAAATGTAAAATAAATTTGTATTTACCTAAATTTATTTAAATAGTATTTATTTACATAAACTATATATTTAATTTAAATGTACACACATTAATTTCATTACAAGAACAATTTTACATACTCGAATGTAAAAAAATAAATTCATTTTAAAATTAACAATTTCATGTATAAATTAATTATTTTGTCATTTGATTAAATGAATTATACATAGTAGTTTTTAAATTGATTATCATAAAAGAACAAAATAAAATTTTATAATAAGTTAACAGTATGGCACTGATATAGAAATTGAAGTTTCCTTAGGTAAAGTAAAAACTTCTTCCCATTGATTTTTATCTTGACAATTGATAAATTCTCCTGATGCAGATACATCAATTATTTGCAAATTTTCTTGCAACTCTGACAAGTCTTGGAAAACAATCTGAATGTCGGAGTTTGTTTGTGCTGCAAATAATTTGCTAATTACATGTGATATCAATAATGTTTTTATAAATACAATTTAAAAAAGAAATCCTTTTACATACGTTCATATTTTGGTTTTAATGCATCCTTGGAAACACATTCATTAGGTAGTTGAAGCCAAAATCGTTCTTTTTTGTACTGCCTTGTAGCTTGTTCCAAAGCTTTAGTCAGTGCAAGCTAAAATTATATTGTTATTCTCAAGTTTATTTATATAATTTTATAAATAATTATTTAATAAATAATCAGAGGTTTGATATAAATAAAAAAAAAATTTTTTTGCTCATCTATTTTTTCATTAAATATTAATTATCACAAAATTCTTTGAAATAATTTTTAAATATATTAAACTTGAATTTTTATTTTTTAAACTATTTGCTTATCAAATATTCATTAAAATAATTAAAATTAATAAAAAAATTAATTTGTACAGTTACCGGCACTGCAAGATAGACGCGCGACTTTATCGACCGAGCAGTCGCGCCATTATAAAAATCTTTCCGAATCAAACTCACAAATCCGAAACTCTATAGTAAACCGTTAAATATATATGTAAATAAAAGTATAGATCTCACAAGTTATTAAATAAAAATTACCTGACACATTTGCAATCGCGTAAGTCCTTGTCTCTCCTTCTTAGGCAGTATTGCAGTAGTCGAATGTGTAGAAGCAGCAACAACAGTAGCCGCTGCTACAGGTTTATTCCTGCTTGCAGCAGTAGCATTAGCCGGCCGCTTGGCAACAGTCTTACGGCATACGCGTGATAAAAGATCGAGTCTACCCGCGCGAAAGTGTTCGTGAAGAAATTCGTGTTCGTCTTGTATCTGTTGCTGCTGCAGTTGTTGTTGTTGCAGTTGCTGTTGCTCAGTTCTCGTACGCTGTTCTCTACCGTGAGTCGCGAGTTTACGGAATCCATAGAGATTCAGTTGTCGGATGAAGCTAGCGATGTTGCTGGTCTTGAAGCTTGAATTCGGTCCGTTCAGATACTCGTCTTGGAAGCTCTTGTAGTTCAATTTAACCGTTTGGCCATCCGAACCCCATCCAATTGCACCAGTTTGACATTCGTTCACGATACGCCAGAGCTTTTGGGGAAAGCGAAGCGAGGGTATTGCTCCTTCCTCGACCGTCCAACCTGTTTCTTCTACGATGGATGCACCTGCTGCTGTTGATGTTGCTACTACACAAATTTCTTCGATTCTTGGCTCGACTGACATCTCGTCCATTATCCAGGTAGGTGAAAATTTTCTTCTTTTTCGTTTTCTTCGATATCTGTTTATGGGTGTGGGTGTGAGTGTGACTCCGAAAACTGACTTCTTTGGGACTATAGATATATATCACATATAGGTGCGCTATCGTGGAGCAGTTGGATTTTTTTCGTGACAAAGGAACGTCGGCTATGGTTTTCCTGGAAACGCTTAGGGGAGGGAGGTTTTCGCAGATTCGAATGCATCGCGCGCTGTATATATATAACGGTTAAATTTTAAACTCGCTCGGTAAATAAAGTAGCGATTTCGTTTGTTTTGATTTTTAAAATCGTGTGTATGTCTGTATGTGTGTGATAAATTGCAATAGAAAAAAGTGTACCTTTTTAGACAAGTGACGAACGCTTATGAATTTAATTTTTAGATTATGTTAGATGTTTAGGCTATTAGGTAAAGTAAAAAATATATGTATTAAATGTGTAATATAAAATTTAATGTTGAACCCTTGAATTGATAACAATAATAATTAAATACTTTTTTAACGCGTTTGTACATTTTTGCAAGCACATAATTTATCGTAAAATTAATTCCAAATTGGAAGAAAAATATATTGTTATTATAATATTTACATCAGATCTACATGTGATAACGCAACTTAGATTATATTTAAACAATTTCTACAATTAATTAAACTATACTTACATGAACAATTTCTATTCGTAATAATACAAATTATAAATGATTTTTATTGTACATATTTTCATTATTAATATTATTTTTATTCATTTGTTATTATTATTCTTATATGAGATCTCCAATTACTGATATTATAACGATATTTTGACAATATTCATTTAAAATTTTTAACAATGTATTCAAGCATTATATTAGAATGTTATTCATTATATTTACTATATATGCACATTATATATAAATTCGTTATTTTTATGTTACTCTTTTAAAAATAATTTAGTAGTTTTAGTGCACAAACATAAGTTTTTATCGACTTAATCTCCCTCGTTCTTATATAAATATATTTTCAAATATATTTTTAATAAATGTTATATTAAAATCTACAATCTAAACGCTTTTAAAAAAATGGCAAAAGCACTTGTTTTATCTCTTACGTGCTTTAGAAATTTGATAAAAAATTATTATTTTGACAATATTGCATAATTGCATATTAAATCAAAGTAAAACGTAGCCCTGTAAAACTTGTTTTTTGTCATTTAAAAAAATCCTTCAACATACGCTACACTTAATATTATTTTTTTAACCAACCTGTATTGTCCATTTTCAATCACATTATACTAAAGAAATAAGGCACTTATTTATCACTTAAATAAGAATCTAAATAATAATCATCGAATTAATTTTCCACTTGCACATTTATAATAAAGTCTCAAAAATCGAATTAGGCAGGTACCGCCTGTATATATTCCCTAGTAGCAACAGGAGATGGTAGTAAATAACCATCAGCATCAAGTGCATCGGGTGTGCGAACTGTAACGAGTCCAGGTGGTGGTCGAGGTAACGTAGCGATCCTACATCCATTAGCTGCGGACGAACTCGGCTCGAGTTTATCTGCTTTCTGTAATCGCTCGAGTATCTCGGAGAAAGGCGGTCGATCTCGTGATTCGCGCCAGCAATCTCGCATTAGTTGGCATATGAAGCTGGGACAATCGTCGGGTGGTATCAACATTATGCCATCCATAATTAGCTGTACTGCCTGATATAAATAGAACATAGTATCGTAAGTAACAAAATTAAATATGTATATTTATTTAGACTTATAAAAAAAATAGGTATTATAACTTACCTCCTCGTTGCTGTGTCCAAAGTAAGGCTGCTTGCCAAAGGTGTAAACCTCCCAGAGTAGAACGCCAAAGCTGTAAATGTCGCTCTCGAGGGTGAATCTGCCATAGACAACGCTCTCGGGTGACATCCAACGAACTGGCAGCATACGCGAGCCACCGATCTGCAAATCGTTCATCTAGTCGTAATGATACGATTAATTTGTATATAGTAACGAGACGAAAATCAATCAAACAAATATCAGAAAAAAAAAAATAAAATAAAATTATTGTTATTATCGTCCCGTTATTATTGTTCAAAATTAATTGATATGAGAGTAGGAAATTTTTAAAAATGATGGATTGGAAAATTTGAGGAAGGAATGAAGTGATAATTTTTTCCTGAACTGTAAACCCCAGCTGTACGTTTAACAGTTTCACGAAAACATCCTACCCTGTAGTAATCGCAGGTGTAAACATCTCGAGTCATTCCAAAGTCTGCTATTTTGACAACGAGATCCTCACCAACCAGACAATTTCTACATGCCAAATCCCTGTGAACGAAACGCTGGGCTGCCAAATACGCCATACCAGAGGCGATTTGCGTTGTTATCCAAAGTAACGAGTCCTAATGAAAATTTCAAGTTGTATAAATTAAATTAATAATTCTTTATTTACACATGAAAAAATAAAAGAATAGTTATTTTCGTAACAAGGGCGCAAAAGGCGTCATTCCCGCACGAGTTGTGATCACCACGCACGAGTCATCGGTGAAGCCGCACGA